>JANHGC010001299.1:389750-400851 GCA_027560395.1 Boaedon fuliginosus | reverse complement strand
CCCCCAAACAATCTGGGTCCTCATTCTACCGACCTTTAGAAGGATGGAAGGCTGAGTCAACCTTAAGCCTGGTGGGATTCGATCTAATAACCTGCTGAACAAGTCAGCAGAGATAGACCGCAGTGCTGCATTTAACCATTGTGCCACCGAGGCTCTTCAGCAACTTATGGTAATTTAACTCTGAATGCTCAGAATAAACACTTTCCACTATAACTTTTCAAAAATTTGAAATTCCTTTTATTATTTCAAATATGCACTATTATTAATAAATCCCTTGTCATTTCACATAATTGATCTCGCAAGTACGGTAATTTGCAAAATAGACCCTGCTTCTGGAGCATAAATCTATTGCTGTTACTTGAAGGCTCACAAAATTGTTTCAAAATACTTGAAGGTTTTCCCAGGAAATAATCTTCTATGCTTTATACATATGCCTAGAACCATGACGGCAAACCTATGGCACATGTGCCAGATATGGCATGCAGAGCCCTGTCTCTGGGCATGCGAGCCGTCACCCCAGCTCAGCCTCCCGCCAGCCAGCTGGTTTTCGGGTCTCTGCCGTGCATGTGCGGGGATGGGGCGTGTATGGGGGTCACGTGTGCACACATAGAGGTCACACACGTGTTGCATTTTGGGGATGCACACGTGATTTGGGCACTTGGTGCCGAAAAGGTTAGCCATCACTGGCCTAGATCTTTGAAAGGCTTCTAAGTAGCCATACCAAGCCTCTAAGTGGATGTACCTAACTGGGCTTCATGTCACAAAGGGCAGCTTCCGTTATTATTGAAGCTCTTTGTTCCTAAAGCTGCACAACCTTATTGTGTGTTCATTTCAAACAATGCAGTAACCTACCTGGCGTTTCTCCCCTTCATTTCTTTCCAATTCCGTGTGCTGAAGACGATGAAGGCACTCCACCCTTTCGGCCGACAGCCTCTCTGCCATTAATTTGTCTAAAACACGGAGCTGTGATGGAACCCAAAATGTTCGTTCAGAAATGGTATCATTGCAAGCATTTACTAGATCTTATACTTCAAGCAATTAGATCAATAAACCTGAAAGGCACTTTCAATGAAGCAGTGTGACTAAAAAGAGTAAAAATTATTTCAAATTTATTTTAGCTACATATGTGTCCACAGAGTTAATAAAAAGAAGATTGTATTCGTTTTCTTTCAATAAATTTAGTTCAACAACAGAGGATATCTACTATCTGCCTACCACAGATAGTATGCCTTACATAGGGACATACATTCTTATATGTAACTGGGTTTACACATCACGCTGAGCCGGAATATAATTTCTTTTTTATCTCAAATGTGTGATTTCAGCTAGCTTGGTTTATTTAGTAAGCTTTGTTTAAAACATAGCTTATCATAGGTATGAACTGGTATGGCCTGGGGAAGGAGCCCAGGATGGAGAGATGGAGCCCATAAAATGGCTTGTGTGATGTGTCATGGGTGTGGGTTAGTATATTAATTTATTATGTGATTATTCTCGCTCTTTTTTATATACATATATGAGGTTTTTATTGTCCTGGAAGCCGCCTTGAGTCACCATGTGCGAATAGGTAGCAATATAAATTTCCTAAAAGTAAAATAAAAACTGGACCAGTTTCTTTGCAAGTCTTATACAGGTAGTTCTCATTTAACCACCACAATTGGGGCTGACAACACTGCCTCCAAGATTTCTTGCTAAGTAAAGGACTCACTAAGCAAAAAATTGTGATCACAACTAGGTTTTCCTCTCTCCCTCCCTCCCTCATCCAGCCTTTGGAATGCTCACCCTGGCTAGCACCCTAGGAGAGCCAGCTCAAAACTGATAAGACTAAATCTGACGAGTTTCACACCTTTGCTTTCGCCTGGCCCTTTGCATTGCAATGGTCTTCCAGAACTACTAAAAACTGATTTCTCCAGAAGGACTTTGGGGGACTTTGGGGGTATTTTGTATGTGTATTTACATTCATTATAAAGGAAGGGATTTCAAGAGAGCAAGCAAACACTCAATGGAAAATATATATTGAAAGAGATGCACTGGGCTGGCAGCTGCGAGTGCACTTTACAAACAGCCTGGTGTATTCCTCATTGTGTGCCTGCTTATTCTCTTGTAATCTCCTCCTCTACAATCTCTCCACGCTAAAAGGGAAGGGGAAAAAACCCACCAAGAGATCAGCATAGGACAATGTGTACTGACTGTAACCGTGATGATGTGACTGAGGGTTACTGCAAAGGATGTAAGTGCAGGAATTGGTTGTGAAATTCAGTGCTGTTGTAACTTCCAACGGTTATTAAATGATGCGGTTGGTAAGCAATGACTCCCTGTATTGGTTTGGCTTTCATGGCCAGTATCAGTTGGGTAGTGTTGGGCTTCAGGGTTCAGCAGTTATGGCGTAACATCAGGAAATCTGTTGCCTAGACTACGATCACCAAACCCTGAATCCCAGCAGTGATCTTTCTAAATGTGTGTTGTAAATACGAGAACTTTAAGGCATAAGACAGGAAGATAAAACATTGGCTGGCCTACAGCTTGTGCTTCCTTAGCAACGACATCAGAAAATAATTTCCACATTGTGGCAACCATATCAGATAAAACAGCTTTGCTGTCATATCATAAGTGTTTCACACGATGATAATAGGTAGTCAACCAAGTGAATCCTGCTGCATCTGTTTTCCTCATAAACCCCACATTTTGAGACACACTGCATCCCTTAATTCTTCCTTACCTGATGTTGTGTTTTATTTTCCATCTGACCTAATTTGCTGTTCATCTTATCTTGCACTGCTACTAACTCAGCTTTTATTTCTTCCATAGCAGCTACCAGCTGGTTCTCTACTTTATGTATTAGAGGTTCACAACGACATCCATTTATAGGTGCCTACCAGAAATGATCACATACACACATGTGCATAAGCATCTTTCTCTGAACAAACATATTTTGCTAATATAACAAAGACCATTACAGAAGATAGCACTGGACTGGGGCCTACTGAAAGCAAATTAATTGATAAATTTAAAAATAAATTCGGACTGCAATTCCCAGCCAACATGATTTCCAAGTTTATATTTTATATTTATAGCATTAATAACACAGGAAATAAAAACAACAACATGGTACAGTGGTACAATAAAGTTTACAAACCCTTTGGAACTGAGCCATTTCTTTGTGTTTCTTCTGTTTTAGAGTGTTGCATTCTTAGGTTTATTTTGGTTAGTTAATCACTCCTAGAAGGAATGACATTTGTTTTGTTTATTCCCCACATGTATGCTGTCTGCAATGGTTTTGTAACTTTGTGAATATTGGCAGCCCTTTTTCTGAGGTCTATGACATGAGATATAGAATCAATTGATCAATGGAACAACTTGCCTCCAGAAGTTGTGAATGCTCCAACACTGAACGTTTTTAAGAAGAGATTGGATAACCATTTGTCTGAAATGGTATAGGGTTTCATGCCTGAGCAGGGAGGTTGGACTAGAATGTCCCTTCCAACTCTGTTATTCTGTAGTCAACATGCATTAGTTTTTGTAGAGGAAGGACCTTCAAACACATATTTGATAGTCACCACATCGATTGGAGCACCTGACTGAATTATTCCCTTATGTGTCATTGTGGGGCTTCATGTAGCTTTTTATAGCAAAATCACTGAAACATGACACTGAAATACTTTTATGGCATCATCTACATGAGTCTCTTTATTTATTAAAAGGACTCAGATGAACCTCAGATCACACCGTAGGCCACAGTACTGCAAGATTATGAATAGTTCTACGGAGTTCGCATCTTTCTCTCACCCCTCGTATTGTTTTGAAGATGCAAAAGTACAGCTAACATTTAAATAATTCCATTGATACAAAAGTGTAAAAATGAATTTGTTTTAGAAATACATGATATATATGACACAATATCTATGTACTTCATTGTAACACTTGTGATCTGGCCCTGATGTTTGTCAATGCTGGTGTCTTCCAGACATGTGTCCTTTGGAAAGATGAAATCCATGCATTTGTAAGTACTGACCTATGTGATGCCTTGTTTAAAGACGGCCAGCAAAACTGTTTTTTTACCCTCAAGAAACAAGAACTTTAAAAAAAACCTCTAGAACCAGAAAGTATTAAGGAATTCTTACTGGGATTTATTACCAACTTATGTTGCTTACTTACTTAATCGTTCAAAAGTTCTGCCTCCAATCAAAATTAAAAGGTAGATTCCAAAATAAATATCCTCAATTTCTGATTCTTAAGGAAGCATTGTGCTTGTTACCATGAGACAATTCAGAAAGCTAAATATTTTAATCATGAAGGCACATTCATGTTCCTCTGATCAAGCCATCTTCTTAAAGCACAAATATAATGACTCCTATAAGTTACAGAACTTCCTTAAAAATCCTTTACTCCTTCACTATCCAAAGCAATTCTGTTTCTAGATTTTATACCTGCATGATTTTTCCATTCTTTCCACGGTACAGAGTATATAACTGATAGGCCCTGAATTCATGGGGTGGTGGTGGAGATGCACAGCGATGTTTGCTTCTGCGTTTGGTCAGGTTTTGCCGTGGACCAGGAGGTATCTGCTGATCCACTGGGGGTAAAGGATCAGAAAGCGCCAATACCTAATTTTTAAGGGAAGGAAGAAGCAGCATTTTTATCAGCAAACAAAACAATTGGGTTCTTTTTTAAACATCTTTTCTTTTTTACTTTGGTTAGCTAAATTTTGAAATGTCCCCTGCTCATCATGATCTCAGTTGACTACCAGGAGGAGTCCAACAAAACAGAAAATATGTTTTGGTCTGACTCTAGAGTTCAGCTGAAACTAAACCCAGAATGTTTTGGTGGTTCTTGATTCCAGATGGAGGTATTTTTAAGCATATCCTACTACCATGTGATTCATCTCAGAGGTTCCTTTGCTTCGTCCCTCCATTTCCATCACCAATGTCTCAGCATGAAATCTCCCATCAACCCACCTGATCTCTTCATCTTCATCAGTATCTTCACTTCCCTCTTCGTCTCCAGCTTCTCTGTCACTACCACTACTGTTCTTGGCTTTTTCCCCATTCTTGCTGTCACAAACACACCTGCCAAACTATTTCTGCCTAGAACAACCATATTTCATTCTCAGCATGAAACAAAACAGTTCTGCTTTGTTCGTTGCATGGAACAAAATTTTCAAATTATATGTGACTTAATTTGGAGCTGGATCATCCCAAATACCAACTGTATTTGCACAACCTTAATTCACAGCCTGCATCCAAAGCTATGTATCCTGTATTTTCAATGAAGTTAGAAGTAACACATAGAATATTATTTAGTATTCTTCCTAATATTGTCAGTAATAGGTGCAAATATGTCTAAGGTACGATATTGATTTATCATAATGAAGAGGCAAGGCTAATATGTTATCAATCCTCCCCTTCCTCCCTTCCCTCAGCTGCTGAAAAGGTCTCCATAACATTGAGCTATTTTAATTAAAGTAAATGAATGTATTAAATTTGAACTAATTACCACCAAAGCTTTATTTTTATTTGAAATATATTTTCATTGAGTGGAAAAATGTGCTTGAAATAATTGTTAGCTGACCAACTTGTGCCTATACAGCAGGGGCGTCAAACTCAAGGCCCGTGGGCTGCTTAGATGTGGCCCATGAGGTCACCCTGGAAACAGCAAAGGACTGGCCTCCAGTGCTTCTACCAGTGAAAACAGGGCTCAGGAGGGCCATGCACAGCCCTCCTGAGCTCCATTTTTGCTGGCAGAGCACTCAGGCACCACAGGTGCTCCTGACACCAGTGACGTCAAGCTGGCCATGCTCACCTGGGCCGGCCCCCTGAGATCAAACACAACCCTGATGTAGTCCTCAATGAAATCGAGTTTAACACCCCTGCTATACAGTCTACTAAATACGCTTCACATCTTTATAAACCTTTTTACACTGATTTGGACTACTAGATATCTTTTTGAGAAATATAAACGTATGGCTGAGTCTAGTAGGATTGGATACTTTTGGCAAAGACTAACAAAATCATAGGAAAGCAGCATACTGTTGATAGAAGGCGAAAAGCACACGGCTGCCATCAAAAGACCACTGTCTCTGTGTTGAGGTCTACTCACTAATACCTTTTCTCCTGGTTTCTTCTTTTTACCCTTCTTCTCTCTTTGCTCCGACAAAGGCAATTGGCTTTCATTTTTCAAGTCACCTCTCCCTTGAGCAGGATCGCTGCTGTGAGTGTCTTCAGCAGCAGAAGCACTATCCTGTTCCAAATACAAGCATGAACAAAATGGATCTCCATTTTTCCTATCAAGCTTTGTGGCTAGCCCCGATCCTGCTACTGCACAAATTCCTAGCAGAGGACCAGCAACGAGAGCTTACCATCGTTAAGTACTAATAGTTAGGTCCAGGTGCTTATGACACAACAATCACGCCCATGGCAAATTCATATAATTTCAACAAGAGGAGTCTTTCAGTTCTCATACTGCTTTCTTTCCCTCCTAAATGCACAGAAGTGGCTGTACCTTGCTTTGCACCACTTCGTCGCGTGGCACAGATTGAGCACGTCTTTCCTCTTTAAGTGTCTCCCTTTTCTTCCTTAGGCTCCTTCCACGATTAAAACGTGAAATCTAGATTCAGCAAAGTTTTCATGAATGACAGAACTAGATCCAAAGTTAGTTAAACTTTAAAAAGTCTCACTAAAGCTAAACTGACTTAAGACCAGAGGTGGTATTCAGCCAGTTCTGACAAGTTCGGGCGAACCGGTAGCGATAATTTTGATTGGGTCAGAGAACCGGCAAATACCACCTCTGATTGGCTGACCGCATAGCCACGCCCACAGAACCAGTAGTAAAAAAAATTGAATCCCACCACTGCTTAAGACGGCTGCAGCCAAGTTAAATCCTATTGAATTTTAATACACCTAATCAATTAGACACCTATCTGTCATCAAGTTTGAATCCAACCCATTATTACTTTATTACAGGCCTTCCTCAGGACTGTCCATCCCGCCTGGGACTCATGACGGTTGTAAATCAGGTCACCCAGATAACTGACCTGATTTTACTACCTTTTTTTTTGCAGTGGTCATTAAGTTAATTACCACCATCATTAAGCAAATGTGGTGGCTGTTAAGCAAGCCCATTAACTTGCTGTGGGCACAGTTTTGCTGAAAATCAATACTGTAATACTGTAAATACTGAAATAGTTCTGAAAGTCAGAAGTAAATACTTGATTTTGGCAGAAACATTTTAAAACAGGGACGCTGCAAAGAGCTTTAAATGCAGCTCGGCTGCCAAGTGCTAACAGGTGGATCCAGGTTGTAAGTACTCCCAGAGAGGTCCATTGTAACTTCCAACGGTCACTAACCGACCTGCTTTTAAGTCAAGGACTACCTGTAATAAGTTTAAACTCTGTTGTTTATTGAAAGTAGAAGTAAACAAGGAAAATGGACAGAAAGAATGCAATGTTCAACCAGTTACATGGACTATGGAGCAAGATGGAAAATGTAAACTATGTTCTTCATTAAATACACATACACAGCAACACAATATTTAGAATTGATTTCTCCGTAGGTCAGCTTAAGCTGGGTCCAGATCTTACTCTGGTCCTAATTAAGAGTATATCCATTGGACTATTAATCAAGTCTAACAAGTCCCTTTCAATGAATCCATGTTAGAAAGTGAATACAAATCAACCCCAAATTCAGGTAACATGTCAACAATATCTAGTACTCATCATTACATTTTTGTAAGAAATATTTACTTCAATGTATTTTTATGAAATTAAGTTTCCAATTCAGCCATGGTGCGTAATGTACCTGAGGGGCTTTAGTAAGCAGAAGAGCAACCTCAGGATTGTTGTGTTCCCGGGCAACTTCTAGAGGGGTCTGGCCAGCCTGTAATAGAAGAAGTTGGTTTATGCTCCTCCAAAACCTTTAAGGAGTTTAAAAAGCCTGGATGTTTTTAAACAGGTAAAAATGCAAGTAGATGCTGAGCTTGTCGATCAGAAAGATCGGCACTTTGGTGGTTTGAATCCCTAGTGGCACATAACAGTGTGAGCTCCCATTACTTGTCCCAACTTCTGCCAACCTAGCAGTTCAAAAGCATGTAAAAATGCAAGTAGAAAGATAGGGACCACATTTGGTGGGAAGGTAACCATGTTCCGTATTCCTTCGGCATATAGTCATGCCAGCCACATGACCACGGAGACATCTTTGGACAGCGCTGACTTCTGCTTTGAAACGGAGATGAGCACTGCCCCCTAGAGTCGGGAGCCGACTAGCACGTATGTACGAGGGGAACCTTTACCTTTACCTAGAACAGTAACACAAAAAACTTCCACACTTACATTGTTAACTACTGTCCCATCAGCTCCAGCTTCCAAAAGCAATTTTGCCACTTTCTTATGATTCAGTGCAGCAGCGACATGAAGTGCTGTATCTCCAACCTAAAAGTTACAAAATCAGAATGCCCTGTTCATCATGACCTTGCTTTTCACATTCAGCCCTGATCTCTCTCTCTCTCTCTCTCTCTCTCTGTCTGTCTGTCCATTCCTGCCACATTTTAGCAACCAATAGATGATTGCAACAAGTGGAAACTGCAATCAAAACCTATTGGAAAACCTTTCAAACATTCAGTTTGCTCAATATCACCTTGGATTCAGGTCGGGGAGTTTGCTACTTTCCCTAAACAGTTGCCACAGCCATTCAAACTGATTTCATAAAAATATATTGCTTTGCAATATCACGTGAGCATTCATAAGCTCTGGATAAGGATTTGTTGCTTTTTTTCCTCTGCTTTTCATTGTACCTGACAATGTTCCATCAGGGCATTTTTCATAGGAGCAGAAGAGAGTGGAATCCACTGTGCAGTGCCCAATGACACAGATACGATCTGTTACAATAATCCTACAGCCCCAGTGAAATACTGTAATATACAAGAATATCAGCCAATGGGGTCTCACATCAGCGAAACGTATTACATCTTGGCAGAGATATTATTTTCACATGTTAGGTTTTGTTTCTAACATATTCTTACAAAAGGAAATATTGCAGCAAGAATTGTACATAATAGCCAGAATTGTACCTAATAACTTGGTATCCTCAAATAGTGTTGTTCTCTGACTTTCTCCCATACTAGCAATAACACATTCCTAATATAATTCCTTTGAAAGTAACCATGTATTTTATTTTTCCCATACCACAAGAAGGCATGCAACCAATTATTGGATTATTTTCTAATTATTTAAAATCCCTACAGTAAAATCCTGATCCTGATATAAGATCAGCTGGGAAGAAGGGGTACCTGTTAAAGTTATTACATTTAAATTTATGAATAATATTCATAAAATATATTGCATACCAGTGGATAATATTCAAAAAATATACATTACCTCATATAAAACAAATTCCTTTAAGGTTAGTATGTTTTAAGTAATTTTTCATACAATGCAAATTAGAAAAACGTATGTAAATTGGGGAAATCTACCAAACCTTCCTATTATTTGGGTATGAAATCTAAGTCAGGTTTTTTTATACTGCATTCAAAGTCTGCAGAATCCATAAAGTTGAATTATTACTATGCCATCGTTTATTTTATATGACTAAAAACTCATGTAAAATAAATGGTCATGTCATATACTTCATTTTAAAGTATAAATGCCATGACAAACTTCCAACGTAGCCAACAGAAGATGTCCAATTTCATCAAGGCTATTCTGAACGCCAAAATAATATATTGGACGTAATCATAGGTTCCTAATAAATACTTACTTTAATTGCTTTCTATGAGATCCAGATTACTGCAACCTCTATCCCAGACCTGAGTACCAGAATACATGTGAAAAGCTGACAGCAAATGAAACATGGGCATTGAAGTGCATGCACTGACCTGATTCTTTTCATGGACGGAACAGAAAGCAGTGAGGAGCAACCTAATGATGGGTAAGTGATTGTAACGAGCTGCAACATGCAGACAGGTGTCTCCTGCCTAAAAATAAAGGGGAGGAGCTAAACAAATCCAGTTTTGTTTTTTTTTAAAAGCTTCAGCTAATGAGATGTCCCATCTTAAAGCAACGTATACATTCCCTGGGAGGCTCTAAACCAACATGCACAAAATATTGAGCACTACATTATTCAACTAATGACAAGGACAGGAATTGAGAGTTCTTATCCTCAGATGTCAATAATTTGGTAGCTGCGCTGTTATGAGAGCATATTTGCTTATATTTTACTAATCACAAACAAGCCACCTTAGTGCTCCTTTTATGAGGGATCCCTGGTGTTCTTCTCTGAGCTTGGCTGTTTTCTCACAAATATTCTCTTTTACTGCTGCTTTAATGCTCAGCGTACTAAGCAGAATTTTAAATCTTCACCCAATCCATAACTGAAAAATGTGTTATTTGATTCCATTCAATTGATGATTCATTAGTGATGTTCGTTCCAAAAGAATAAGCTTCTAATTGCTATGTGTTCTTTTGGCATGGCTCCACTAAAATCTCAAATGCATATTTAAATGACTCATGTCTAATACCAACATACTTGCAGTTATACAGATAATGGAACAATGAACGGATCACAACGCAGAGACTCCATGCCGACTCTGAAACACCTCTATCCGAATATTCAAAACAGTCAATACATTTGGTTTAACAACATTTATTTTTTAAAAAGACACAGTATATCTGATAATACTCACATTGTTTTTGATATCAGTCCGAGAACCTCCAAGCAACAGAACTCGCACACTTTCAGAATGATTGTTTTGGCAGGCCAAATGCAAAGGAGTGTTACCTGCCTTAAGAAAGAAGGAGGGAAACACACTAATCAACATTAGAAAAACAGGTATAGGTTGTTTGTTTGTTTTTAAAGCGGTATTTCTATTTGGGGAGGAAATAGTGAATATGAATGCTGTTTAGTTAGAATTTGCTTTAAAGAAAAAAAAATTTCCCCAGTAAATGGCTCAACTGAGAAATAAGATGTGGTTGTTATTTAATGTATAACTACATACATGTGTATTTGTGTGTAACATACTTTCTTCTGAGAGTAGGAACAGAATTTCATTTTTAATGTGGGCTCACAGTAAAAAATGACAATAAAGGTGTATCTCTCTCCCTCCCTCCCTCCCTCCC
>JANHGC010001299.1:328251-340837 GCA_027560395.1 Boaedon fuliginosus | reverse complement strand
AGCACTCTGACAGAACAGCTGCGTGGGTTAGGGTTAGTGTTAGTGCAGCTGTTCTGTTAGAGTGCTTGCAGAACCGCACCAAGATTTCTCAGTCTATCGCGTGCAGCGCAAGTTTGACTGCCGTTTGGAAAGCGCACCCACGAAGCGGGTAACCAGCGAACCGGTAGGAACCCATCCCTGGTGCAGCGGCTATCTGCTGCACAGCTGTTGGATGAGTGTTTGCAGAACACCACGAAAATTTTGAAGGCGATCCTGCGCAGCGTACTTTTGACAGCCGATCGGGAAGTGCGTCCACAAAGCGGGTAACCAGTGAACCGGGAGAAACCCATTCCTGTTCACAATGTGACTTTGAATAAAAGGATTCTTGACATCAACAAGGTCACTATGATATGCCACAAAAAGTGGATTTATTGAGCAATGGATTCAACATAATATTTCCTGGAAACCTAGCAACTTCTTTAAGCACCTCTTACAGGTACTATTGTTCTGGCACACAGTAATGAACGAGTAAATGAAAGGTTAGATGGAAATAAAGCGTGTAGTACTTCAAAAGGATTCCAAACCTCCCCCCAAATAAAGACAGGTGTGGAAGTATGCAAAGTATCTCCATGTGTACTTTTTAAAGTAAATACGGTTTTTTAGAAAATAACTAGGGAGGGGACAGAATAATGGGAGATAACGGATATTACTGTGTTGGAAGAAATATCTTTCTGGATTCAGTTCCAAGTGGGGGAAAACACTCTGGAAACATGGAGGCTGTTTGGAAACTTGCTTTAATGATGGATAGGATCACATGCCTTGGAGCTCCAGCATGAAAAAGGAAAAAGGCAGAGCCAGAGATTCCTTTGGTTTTATACCCTCTGTTGGGCTTTGAACCTGCCACCTATACTTGTGGCAAGAAATGTATCCTGATTGGTTATTGTCAGAGGTCATAGCTAGCAATGTAAGTTGTTTGTGCATAGTTTGGTTGAGTCCTGCTGGCTGATGCAATGAAAGGGCTTTGGGCTATTCCCATTATGGTTTTGTCCTTATTTGGGTTTGAGAGGTAATCCCATTATGTCCTGAGGAAGGTATCTTTGTTATGCAGAATAGACTCGCTTAGGCCTTTAATGACTCATTGAATAGCAATAGATCTTCCTGAAGGAGGTGGATGGCCCCTTCACAAAGGTGAGGCTGAGTTTATAGTGTGCCCCAAAATATTTCACTTCTCTAGGGGGAGGGGGGAGTGCTAACTTCCTACAAGTGTATTCTAGTCTGAAAGCCACACATACCTAAAAGTTAAAGGAGCAAATTTCTATGGAATATCCATATTTTGCGAGAGTCTCATTTTTGCTCTATTCTAAATTGCTTTTTTGTCAGGGTGAAACAGAATGATTAAAAGAAAATAATGTATAAAATAATGTTCATAAAATTATACAATGAATACTGCATATTAAAATTTGCCTGAAAGCAATCTCATACAGTGAACCAAAGATCGTGCTTATATCTGAAATAGGTTCTATGCTTTTAAAAAATATATACATATGATATATAAAAAATAATATATTTACGTTGGTAAATATTCTGAGATATGTAGAATGAGTTTCCCACATTACCGACAGATGCCAGGAAGGGTGACAAGCAACAGAAGACTCTGTACCTCTGTTTACGTGAATCATCATAATATCTGTAACTCGGGGTGGAACTGTGGAGTCCTTTGGTACTCTCTGGACTTGGTTGTTTGCTTGCAGACATTTCAACTAGGTGGCATCAGTATGTATTAATAATGAAATATCTATAAGCAAATAACCAAGCTCCAGAGTGGTAAGCACTCTACCGAAAGGAACGATGCATTTATCCACTGCACAGTATAACAGATAAAAAATTAATGAACCTGGAAGAGATTAAATTTCCACTTTTCATGAGGCAAATTAAGGACAATTATCCAGTCAGTCACCAGATTTATTAGTCAAAACAATAGAGCCAAAGAAATTTCATCATATTTAAGCACCCTAACTGAGGATTGAAGTTGAAAACACCAAGGTCCTATTATTGCAGAAATACAAATGGGAAGAGAGAGTTAATACAGCTGAGAGATGAATCAGAGGACTTACAAATACTTCCTCCTACAGACAGGCTTTGGATTCAGTCCCATGACTGGGAGAAAGAGGAAAGAAGAGACAGCAAAATATTTCCCAGACCAAATGTTACTGAAATTATCTGTCTATTGATTCAACGAAAGTCCCTATTTTTAATAAAACATTATGAATTACTATATCCTCATTTAGCTTTGCAGAACTTGGTTTATAATTGACTGTTAAAATACATGCAGTAAATTAAAATGATTAAAATGACATTTAACAAGTTATGGACAATATGTTGCATGGACGAGTGTATTTGGATTTTTACTCGATAGTAAAAGTTCTCCGCATCTCCTCCATTTATCAATAAATACAGAGCACAGCAAATATCCATTTCCTCAAGTGAGGAAATGTGATCACAGTTCACATGAAAGAGTAACTTTGATCAATTGTGTTTTTTTTTCTTTTGCCCTTAATGTTGGAAAGAAATTGGGTAAAGGAACTTGGAATTGTCTGACTCCCAGTAGCAGAACTATCCAAAATCTTAACAGAACAAGACCACGTTTGGGACGGGCGAGAGACGAAGGACGGAGTTTTAAAAAACGAGCCGGATCAGGCCGGAAACTGTGGAGGAAAAACAAAAACCAATCGCATCCCTGTGGGTGAAGCAGCTGGTCAGCTCCCTCTTCTAATAGCTGTCATGTGATTCAGATCAGAGTACTATATAATAGCAGTTGGTCCATGTTGCGTAGGCATGTAAACACAATGGGAGCGCGTAAACGGAAGCAAATTCATAACCACCCCATGTGAAATCACCCTTTAAAAAACAGAAGCCTGGATAAGCTGATTCTATGCAACACTGGCATTTTTAGTATGACTACGTACATGCTTACTCACTCACTAGTGAGTTTTTACTATCAAGGCTTCACACATACACACAGCTTTATGTGTTGCAGATACTGGCTCTTATTCTTCCTCTGGTCTCTTTGGAAGCCAATAAAATAATAAAAGGGTAAATGCTCCATGCTTTGCCTTTTATTAAACAATCGGGCAACTTGTCCTTTCCTAGTGCCTCAGCTATCGAGAAAAGTCCTCTTGCAGCGAATCTTTCCACTTTATGCTGCCTTTGAGCATAAGCAGAGTATTTCTTCCCCCCCCCCTTCATCCACTGTTAACCGTTATAAAACTACTAAATGCGCATACTCGAGGGAAGGTAAGAGAGTCCATTTTCAGGCGTTGTCGACCCCCAGCAGCCTTTTATATTTCCCCCAAGCGCCTGCTGCAAAAACAACAACCAGGGTGCGCGCTCCTGGACAGCCACCCCTCCCTGCAGTTCTCACTTCTGTGCGCCTAACTATTATGTTACTCCATGAGCGAGTGTGTGTGTATATGCGTGTGTCTGTCAGGTGACTTGGGTCACGCAGTTTTCTCTCCTCTGGGAGGGACTGCAGGGCCTCGGCTGACTTTCCTTTGACAACTGCGCCGAGGAGGAAAGAAACAAAAAAAAGGGAAGAAGGAAGGAAGGAAACAATTTAGGCTCGAGCCGTAGTCCCCCACGACAGGCAACCTGGAGGGGCGACGCGGCGGGGAAAGCGGTGCTTGGCGAGGACGAAGCCGAGGCGGGATCAGAATGAGCGAGGTGCCGGGGAAGTTGAAGGAGCAGCCGGAGAACGAAGGAGCGAAGGAAAAAGAGGAGGAGGAAAAAGACGAAGAGGAGGAGGAGGAGGAGGAAGAGGAGGAAGAAGAGGACGAGATTGTCGGGCTAGCCGACTATGGGGATGAGAGTGAGTCTTTCTCGGATGGCGACCACGAGAAAAGCGGGGACGGGGCGTGTAAGTAGTTCCTGCGGCTGCAACGGAGGGAGGACGAAGGAAGAAGCGAGCAGCCTATTCGGGCGACTTTGCTGCCAGGCCTTTTGTTTGGGGAGGGGAGAGGAGGAGGGAAGAAGCCCAGGCGGCTGCAACCGGGAGGTGCGCCCCTTTGAGAACGCGCCCCGAGAGAGAGGATGGGGCAGCGGGGACCAAGGAAGGCTGGGGGCGGCTGGGAGTTAAACTTGGGCTCCTCCCAGCTTCGAAACGTTTGGTTCCGTGGTGGGTGGAAACTGCACCCTAATATTTACCCCCCCCCCCACACACACACACACACACTCTTTGGCACACCTTTGCTCGTGGTTTACCAAATCGCGGTTGGGTCAGTTTACCCAATTCTCACTAGATTAAGGTTAAGCTAGCTCGCTACTCCTCTGCAATTCAGTGTGCCGTGTGAACGCTTGGAGAAAGGGGGGCAGCAACGGGGGATCAGCTGGCTTGAGGGGGAAAAGCAAAGATGGTTCCCTTCCATCCCCACCGTTGATTCCAGTATTCAAGAGTCAATAAAGGCTAGCCCGTGAATCTTATTTCACCACAGGCACTGAGTGAGATAATGCCTTAAAAATCGGAGCTGACAAACGGGAAAGGGGAAGGATGCAAGATATTTGTTTTAAAAATTAAATTGGTATTCACCTTTCGTTCAGGAATTTGCTCTGGTTAGTTTTCCCTACAATAAACCTTTAAGCCTTAGTCTTAGATGCAGCCTTTTCTTTTGTACCAAGGATGCAAAAAAAAAAAAAAAAGTTATTACCTTTTTTTAAGTACCAGAATGGATAAGGCCAAAAATTGGGGTGCCTTTTTTTTTTTTTTTTGCAAATTGGAAGTTGGTGTGGTTTTTCAGGAAAAAAAAATAGTGCTCTGATATTTAGGATGTGGCTGGATTCATTTAAATTCCTGATCCTTTTGATGAAAACATGCCCTGGTTTCACCCGCCTTCAAGAGAAAGTGTGCGCCTTTGGCAGTATAGTGGAAGCATTTCTTATATATAACATAACTTAAAGGAAATAATGGGGTCCCTTGTATTCTTGGACAAAGAAAAGCCGCCTCGAGTTCCCCTTGACCTGGGAAGAGAGGCGGAGTATAAATAAAATAAAATAAAATAAAATAAAATAAAATAAAATAAAATAAATAAGAAACTCAGTTTTTCCATCTCTGCTCCTTAGAAATATTTTCCACAATCCAAGCTGCTTCTTTTTCCCCTGTTACTGCTGTAGAGAAGGGATAGAGGAGATGCAGTAAAACAAAACAGTTGTTCCTAGTTTGGGATTTTAAGAAGAAATGAAAAAGAAATTGCTTCCTGGCCATTCATTTTCTTGGTCCTCTATCTTCAAATTTGCTGGCCACATGCAGTATTGTTTTCCCTGGGCTACCAAATCTGGACTGCAGAAATCCAAAGATTTCCTCTTAAAATCTGCTCCTTAATATGGATCCTAATATTGTTTTCTCATGGCCACAAACTCTGGCAACACTGATAAAGAAAGATAGTTTTGATGAGCAACTGAGGTTTGGGAGCAAGGAGACTGGATTTTGGGGATAGGGAAGCAATTGAATGAAGATGCTGTAAAGCGAAATATAAATGTATACATGAGCAAAAACAAAAGTTAGAATTAAGTGAGGGAAGAAGGTGAAAAATGTGGAATAAATTAAAAGCCTGAAAATAGAGGTCATTCAGGAGCATATTGGTACAGGTTTTTGAGAATTGGCAGGGAATTTAATAACTGAATAGAGTTTGACTTTGAGCTGGGATAGCTTATAGTTGGCCTTTAATATGAGAATAGAATGATGCTAAGATTCAGATGGCTTGGACAGCAGGCAAGGTTTGCCTAGCAACCAATATCTGAGTGTGCTAGATTGAAATATATACCTTATTTGTGTCGTGCATTGTGATGATCTACAGAGAAATCTGACCTGACCTCTTAGGATATGTTCTAAATATTTAATAGATCCTGATACTGGGACTGGATTTTTTTTGTTTAGCAGATGTGCTAGCTTTTATTCCTATTTCTTGCAGAATGTCAGACCAGAGACACTTTGCAAACATTAGCAAGCTACATTTTAAAAAAATCTTGAAATTTTGGTTAATATTGTAGCTGGAACACTAAGCCTGAAAGCTGAGAATCTGTGCATTTGCCTTAGTGAACTAGGATTTGGTAATTTTTCAAGTGCAGCTCAAACTCTTTGATACAATTACTTCACCTGCTGTAAAAGTAGTTAATAGTAAGATGGGTGTAAAATAATAAAAATAAATTCTTATTCCCTACCTATATTTTAGAAGTAAGAACAAAAAGCAATAATTACAGAAGACTTAAGTCTGAATAGGCAGCTAACTGGATTTTCACACACAACAGAAATATCCCAAATCCCTAAGGTGATTTGCAAAGAAATGGCCTTTTACATCTGTACAAGATACCTATATATTTGTTTACATACATGTCTTACAGTTAAAAAGGTGTATTTATACATGACCCCATCTTTCACTTAAAAAGATATTTTAAAACACTTGTGCTCCCAAAACACATATAAATAAAGTGGAATACTATAGGCAGCTAATGCTCTGAAAGATGATATCTTTCATGAAAGATTATATGGCTCTAGGTTTTCTGTTTCCAATTGTTTTGAGAGAGCATTGACTGAGGGTTTGAAGAGGGAACATATAGATCACAACAAGTATTGTCAGTTGTAGCTGTGTTTTGTGGGAAAGAACAGGAAGAGAAGGGGGAGGGAAGAGGGAAAGAAATGTGCATGTGACTGACAACAATAATGAGAAGTCCTAGCACTACTATGGAATTCATAGGTTGGTGATCATTCAGTTTGGTTACATGGATCTTTTTTGTGGGTGTCACATACAAAAAGAAAAAAAAACTTAGTTAAGGGATTGAGAGCTTAAGCACAACTTGGAGAAAAATATACCGTATTTAAGCAACTTTAAAATTGTATAGTGGTGCAGGTATTCAATGTGCAGACAGAGTGCATGTATCACAAAGACGTGAAGTTTTTTTTTAAGGAAGGCCCATTTCAGATCCATAAAAGGCAAGAGCCATAGAAGGGTTTGGAGTCCCTCTGCAGCTGTGAATGTCAGTCTCCATATTGCAAGCTCTATTCCAGACAGTTGTCCTGTTGGTTTTGCTTTCTTGTGTTTTAATAAAACCAGTGCATTGCAATGATGGCACTCAACATACACTTATATAGGTACTTTTACAGAGAGATTTTTTTTTAATAGTAAATGGATGGGCAGAGCTAAACCTTTGGGCTTAAACAGAAAATAGTTTTTACAACTCTTTCAGGAACACATGAAATATTTTCCTTTTAGACTATATTCTCTTCGCCTTTGCTGAGAATACGTAGAACTGCTTCAAATGTTAGGTTTCGTGCAGTATAGGCCTAAATATTATGGTTTGTGTATTCTCATGTGAATGCATAGAAATACTTTTTTTGCCTTTGTTTCAGAGAGGCTGTATTAAGTAACATAGCTGACATGCAGTATATATTCAAGCAAAAATTGTTTTTAATAACAGTGTTTTGAGAAGCATTTGAACATAAATATTTCGAGTATAAATGTCACAGAAATGGGTATACTTTTCCAGGTTCTTCATCAGCTGTATTCCTGTGATTCGGTGTTATCTAAAGTTTCTAAAGAGAACATTGATAAGGTTCGCTTCCATGAGTTGTACATTAAAAACAAGGTGGGACAAAAGTGTGTGTGTGTGTGTGAATCTTTCATCTCATTACTAAAGTTTGCATATAGGAACATGGTAAGGCATGTGAAGTATTGAGTTCCGATTAATGTAATCTGCATTTATTTCCACACTTTGGCTTATTTTGTGAGACTTGTGAATTTGTTCAAACTAGCAGGGAGAGATAGAAAAATAGCTGGAAAAATACTATTTAAAGATAAATATCGATCATTTAAGCTGATCTTTTTGGCACCAGAAAAGAGAATCCTTAGACTACAAAGAAGAGTTAAGATATTAAATTTAAATTGCATTCAGGTTTGGATATAAGATACAGTTTTGTACATTAGGTACAGTATAAACTAAAAAAATGTTTTTATTTGGTTCTAGATTTCAGTGATCCTTTTAGTACTGAAGTTAAGCCAAGAATCCTGCTCATGGGACTGAGAAGAAGTGGAAAATCTTCCATTCAGAAAGTTGTTTTTCATAAAATGTCACCAAATGAAACACTTTTTTTGGAGAGCACTAACAAGATCTGCCGAGAAGATGTTTCCAACAGCTCCTTTGTTAACTTTCAGATATGGGACTTTCCGGGCCAAATTGATTTTTTTGATCCGACTTTTGACTACGAAATGATTTTTCGTGGCACTGGAGCATTGATATTTGTGATTGATTCTCAGGTAAGAAGAAGATGGTGATATTAGACCAATTTGACTTTTTAAATCATTCTCAAACCTTTAATTTGTATAAATGAGCACCACCTGAGAGTAGAGGAATAGAATAGATGATAGAAAGTTAAGTAGAATGTGACTCTAGAGAACTGCAAGCAAGGTGGTTGTTGTTTTATTTACAATAGGACTCTTTTTCCATATCCTGGATTCTCACTGAAGCACATCCCACCTTTTTAAACCTTTTTCCTAAGTGTTATTGGAACTGGGAAATGCAGCGTGATTTGCAACTGGTACAACTGTATAGAAACCAGAATTCTCACCCTTGTGTGAGGAATAAGCCTTTTATCATAAAAGGGACTCGTTTGGATTTTGCTGTACATCGTTTTTACTTAGAAACTACTGCACAAATTCCTTTTATTGCAGAAGTTTCTAAAGTGTACCTATTTCCTGCAATAAACATACTGTAGAAATGATTACAGCTAACTTCAGCTTATAACCACAATTGGGACAGAATTTCCGTTGCTAAACAATGACACTGAAAAGATGTGTCTTATGACCAGTCCTCACCTTCTCCATTGCAGCATCCCCATGATCGCATGATCAAATTCAGGCATGTGGCGACAGGCATGTATTTAAGATGGTTGCAGTGTCCCAGGATCACGTGATCACCATTTGCAACATTCCTATTGGCTTCCGACAAAGTCAATGGGGGAAGTTGGGTTCATTTAATAACCACGCAACTCACTTAACAACTGCAGTGATTTACTAGACAAAAAGGTCATAAAATAGAGTGTGACTCATATCTACCTTGCTTAACAAGCAAAATTCTGGTCCCAAATGTGGCCATAAACCGAGGACTACATATACATATAATCCATAATTATAGATTATGTTTGTGCTAGTGTGGTAGAGTCCCTAAGGTTATCCAAATTCAGATTCACTGTCAGCTCATCCATTCTCCCACTGTACATCTGTGTGCCCAACTTTGTTTTGAGGAGGAAAAAAACAAGACTGCTAAGTATATCAACTCAAGTATTTTGAACAAAGGTGTGATGTAAGTGTAACAAATATATACAGTATATAATGAGAAATCAACATGTCAAGGAACTGCTTAAATGAGGTAAATGAGGACGGTTAAAGCTTTTAGTGATTATTAGTGATGATATCTATGTATTATCCCCAGTGTCAAATGTGAGTATCTTAGCAACTGCTGCAAAAGAACAGCATGAGTGTTGGCCACTGTGGGGATAGAATACTGGATTAGGTAGTCTTAAGGTGCTTGGAGTCTTTAAATAGAAGAGAGAGAGTTAATGATTAATAACTAGTTGAAATATTCCGTCTTTTAAATGTCTATGGAGATTCTCAGTCATCTAGGTCATGGTTGTCCCAAAGGTGCTTTTTCAAGAGTCAACTGGACTTTCTGGTTTTTCTTTGAAGACGTTTCCCTTCTCATCCAAGAAGCTTCTTCAGCTCTTGAGAGACCAGAAAGTCCAGTTGCCTCTTGCAAAAGAACCTTTGGGATTCCATCTTCTACTTTATTAATGAAATACTATTTTAATGGAATGGGAGTTTCATATAATGTTTTTTGAGTAAAAAAAAAATCAGGCTGAAATTTTAAGTCATATGTTTTATCCAATTCTTTTTTTAGGATGACTATATGGAAGCATTAGCTAGATTGCACCTTACTGTGACAAGAGCATATAAAGTAAATCCAGATATAAACTTTGAAATATTTATTCACAAAGTAGATGGTTTGTCTGATGATCACAAGATTGAAACACAAAGAGACATTCATCAGCGGGCTAATGATGATCTTGCAGATGCTGGACTAGAAAAAATTCACTTGAGGTGAGAAAAACAGTCCAATGGCTGGAGTTTGCTGGGGAGAAAAAGGAAACTGCAAGTAATATTAAAAGAAGCGCCCATAGTGTCAAACTTGGGAAAAGTCTTAGTAAGTTGAGTTGTACAGTATTTCATGATCAAATAGAATAAATGTTTGCTGGTGTAACCATGCTTAAAACATTAAAATTAACTTTTTAAACTAACACAGGCAAGTATTCCAGTCATTCTCAGTCAATATATTATTGATTCCCAGTTGTATACTTCTAATGAGCACCACTTTGGGGAAGGCTTGGGTGATACATTTTGCCAGCCACAAAGTTGTTGATGCTCTTGACTTGGAGAAAACTATATTGAGAATGTATGCATGTAAAGGTAAAGGAGTTCCTGTGGATTTTACTGCACTAGTTTAGGAGGTGGTTGTGCTCATATCTGTTTCAAGCACTGAGCCAGCACTGTCCAAAGACATGCCCGTGGTCATGTGACTAGCATGATGTCACAGAGTGCTGTTAGTTTCCACTGAATTGAGAATTATTATTGGGAATTATTCATCTACCTGCATTTGCATGCTTTCAAACTGCTAGGTTGGCAGGAGCTGGGACGAGGATGGGAGCTCACCCCATCATGTGGCACTGGGGTCTTAAACTCAGGCTATCAGCTTTCTAGCAGACAAGCTCTTAACCACTGAGCCACCACACCGTCCTATAAACACACGCACACGCACACAAGTGTGTGTGTGTGTGTGTATAGATATAGATATATAAATAATTAAATGGTACAACAGATCGTTTTAATTGACTTTGTATGATAATGAACTTTATATAGTCAACCATTAATTCGGCAACCGAAGTTATCACAGTCCTGAATGAAGAAACAAACACCACTTCTATAAACCCAATTAGACAGTACATGAACCATGTTACCATTAGTCCACTATCTGGTGAAAATAAATTCCTTGAAAATTGTGAGATCAAGTCACAATTTCAAAAGATATTTTTAATCCAATGCTCTGGTTTTTTCCCTTCATTCGGTTTCTACTTTGTTTTCCATCAATATATTCTGTATGGCTTATAAAACAAGCCATAAAATAGAACATTAAGTTATTTTTTTAAGCATCTGTTTGTATTTTTAATTAAACCCCTCTCATGAACGTTTTTACTTCAAATGAAGATATTAATTCTTTTTCTTTTTCCAGCTTTTATTTGACAAGTATATACGATCATTCTATATTTGAAGCATTCAGCAAAGTGGTTCAGAAATTAATTCCACAGCTCCCAACTTTGGAAAATCTGCTTAACATTTTTGTCTCGGTAAATATGTTTGTATGTACATGTATTTCCTATGTTTTTCATATTTATTGCAAAAGAACATTTTACTTTTTTTTAATATTTTGAAAACTATAGCTGTTATTTAAGCCATTATTACATTCTGTATTAAACACCAAAAGTGCATTCCAAGATAGCGATGGAAAATCTTCATAAGTGAAAGGATCTCAAAACCCACTACTACTTAGTCTTGCCAGAGTTCAGCTGTAGCCTGTTTTTCCCCTCATTCAGACCTCACAGCTTCCAGATGTCAGGAAAGAATCTCGATTCCATTACTTGGTTGGCCTGGGGCAGAGAGGTGTAATTGAGCTACACAGGTCACAGAGATGGGCTGTCAGATAATCTCCCCAGCAGCTTCATATAGATTCAGAGTAGAAGTAGGAGATTAAAGCCCAGGGGAACAGGGGCCTTGGGCCCAATCTTTCTTTAACACTAACTAGAGCCAGCCCTGGACAAAGAACCATGAGAACACCATGCCATGGACTCTAAATCCCCTAATCTAATCCAGAAAGATACCATGATCAATGGAATCAAACGTTGCTAAGAGATCAAAGAAGGCCAGGATGGTGTAATACTCCCATTCTGATCCCACCAAAGGTCATCAAGAAGAGCAACTAGTACCATCTCAGTATTACAACTGAATATGAAGATTGACAGAAAATAGCCCTGATAATCCTAGAGTTCTAGGAAAGTTATTTCTGTTGTGCAATATATTATTTTATAATTATTCTTTAAATTTATATCCTGACTTTCAGCATCTTGGGCAGCTATATTGTAAGGTATTATGTAATGTAGTGAGACTGTGGGAGAGAAGATGATTGATAGACCGACAGACATGGATGAAAGATAGATCTGGATGAATTATTGTGTTATGTATATGATTGTGTGTGTGTGTTATGTGCAATATAATATGAGTTATATATATATATATATATTAGGTTCTTTGTAACAAAATCCATGTTCTTTATAGAATTCTGGAATTGAGAAAGCATTTCTCTTTGATGTAGTAAGTAAAATTTATATTGCTACTGATAGTACCCCCGTGGACATGCAAACTTATGAGCTCAGCTGTGATATGATAGATGTTGTCATTGACATCTCGTCCATCTATGGGTAAGTTGGAAT
This sequence comes from Boaedon fuliginosus, assembly GCA_027560395.1. Classification (NCBI taxonomy): domain Eukaryota; kingdom Metazoa; phylum Chordata; class Lepidosauria; order Squamata; family Lamprophiidae; genus Boaedon; species Boaedon fuliginosus. The sequence continues at coordinate 328,278 of JANHGC010001299.1, read as the reverse complement.
GTTTTTGCTATCATTTGTGCTTGCTTG
>JANHGC010001299.1:287555-298522 GCA_027560395.1 Boaedon fuliginosus | reverse complement strand
ATGTCAAGATAGCATGTTTATATAGGGGGGGGGGGATAACCTAAAATTGCCAAGCTCTGAATATATCTTGGTCTTGAATTCTGCTGTCCAGTGAGAATTGCTTCTTTTCAGCCTACTTGGCTAACTCAGGCCTTGCAGGCCAGATTTGTTTTTTCTTCCCTTTCCTGCTTTTTCATCTTTGAAGCTTTTCCAAATCTTCCCCCAGAGCTTGCTGTGTTCCATGCCATTTTGGAGTGCAGTAGTATATGGGGAGGAAGAATTTGTCTGCTGTTGGATGTACAGCTCATGATTAGGATTTGGGGGAAAGGTAAAGACTTGGTAAGAGAGTAATACAGTTCCAGTGGAGAAAAAAAGATGTACCAGATTTGCACAAAACAGTTTTCCGGAGTGAATGCTGAACTAGATAATCAGTTGCTGAAAAAGTCCAGTGGACTTTTATCTGATAGAATTTTCTCAGAAAGGCATGAAGATTAACATGGAAGCAAATACAAGTGCACTGTAAAATGGGGACAAATGCTTGGAAAGAGACAGAACACTAACAATGATTTTTTGGGGAAAAACCCTTTTGGAATACTGGTTTATTAATAAAAGGGTGAGATATTTGGGGTTTGGCCCTGCATAGTTAGCACGCAAACTAACTAAAGCCTTCCAAAGCATGTAAACCTAAAGACTGAGTAGCTCAAAAAGAAAAAAAAATTGGTGTCATCTACTACATACAATGTAAGGATTCTAACAGCCACTATGTAGAACAGAGAGGCAGAAGATTAGCAAGGCGCATCCATGAACGCCAACTTGCAATGAGAAGACCAGATGAAACACTTCTTACTTTCACAACATATGGACAGACTTAACCATAGTTTCAACTGGGAAAACTGAGCAACCTAGACCAAGGGAAATCCAAAAATGCTAGGAAATTCAGCTTGACACTCAGACAAATCAACCATCGATATATACATAGGCATACACATCATGCAAAAGAGACAGTAAAAAAGCTAAAAAAGGAAACAAAAAAACCAGAACATTTCTTTGCCAGCAGTCAGCATTCAGATAAACAGGGATTAACACCAGGATTGAAACAAGCAGCAAACAACAGGCTAATCAAGGAACTACCCAGGAGAAAACAACATCTTCACCAATTAGGACAAGCTAATGGATGTAAATAGAAAGTAAAGCCCACTCTTGTTTAGCGCTGGCTGAAGATGTTACTTAGTTGGATAAAAAAACATCTGCAAACAGCCCAGCTTGGAGAGCACCAAGGATCCATAAATATTTAGTATTCTGTCATAATATCAAGCAGAATGTATTAGTAAAATATGCAAAAATGAGCAAAGTGGTCCTTCAGGTGGAACTTTTCTCATTTCAGTTGGGCAGAGAAGGCTTTTTCTATCTACTCATAGAGGGACCTATATAATTTGCTTTTAGTTGGCCCTACTTATAGCACATATGTGATAATAGTTTAATTAGTGTGTTTCTAAGCATCCTTTCCAACTTGGAGTTCCCAAGACTCTTTGGAGAAAAATCAGTGTTTTGACAGGTAGTCCTCGACTTATCATCATAATTAAGCTGGAATTACAATATGTTGTGTTGTTGTTAAGTGGGTCACAATATGAGAAAGCCTGGTTTTTACAACCTTTTTTGTGGTGGTCAATAACTGAATCACCATAGTTAAGCGAATGCATTGAATCATTAAGCAAATCCATTGTTCTTAATGAGATTGATTGATTTGCCAGAAAGCAGAAGTAAATGTTGCTTTCTGACAAAAAAACCATCATGAATTTAAGTCACATGAACATGGGTCATTGCAACCAGCCATAAATTGGGGGGCGGGGGCACAGGTTGCTAAGTGCCCAAAATTCGATCGTGTGACTGCAATGCAGTTGTGGGGGTGTTGGAATTTCAAATCTGGGTTGCAAGTAGCCCTGGTGAGGTCTGTTGTAGTTCCCAATAGTCGTTAAGCAACTGGTTGTTAGTAGAGTACGGTAGTCCTTGACTTACAACAGTTAACTTAGTGACCGTTCAAAGTTACAACGTTGCTGAAAAAAGTGAGTTATGACCATTTCTCGCTTGACCGTTGCAACATCCCCATGGTCATGTGATTTACATTCGGATGTTTGATAACTGACTCGCATTTATGACTATTGCAGTATTCTGGGTTCATTTGATCACCTTTTGCAACCTTCTGACAAGCAAAGTCAATGAGGAAACCAGATTCACTTAACAACCGAGTTACTAATTTAACAACTGCAGTGATTCACTTAACAAAGGTGGCAAGAAAAGTTGTCAAATGGGGGCAAAACTCACTTAACAAATTTCTCACTTAGCAGCATAAATTGTGGGCTCAATTGTGGTCGTAAGTTGAGGATTATCTGTATCTGTGCATGCATGCTTTGTTTCTCCGTGCAAGGAGAAATAATCCAAGAACTAAACTGCAGAATGGCTGTTCCTGTGTTCCCCAAGAAAGAAGAAATGAACCCCAAAAGAAAAAAATACTAAAGGGGGGGACAAGTTGAATAACATTTGCATCATATCATTGTATTAGATGTAATATAAACAGAAACACAAATATCTCTCACCAGGCAGTGTGTGAGCAAACAATTAGTATATCGTTTTGATGTCATTGGGGGCAGCTTTAATTGTTTTACCCCCTTTTCTGGTGGCTCTTCCACTTGGACTTCTGTGGTCTTGAATAGACAGATCAAAGCTATAAAGGAGCGAGGGTTAAAAATGCAGGACTCCTCTAAATGCTGCTCAAGTAGAGCATGCTACTCTGTAGAGTAAGACTTAGGGTAACCCTACCGTGAAGTAACTTTCCCAAAGATTTCTTCTGTGGGAAGATGGAAGATTGTGCAAGGAAGGAGGAGGAAAAAGACAACTTGAAGATGGCCTTGTAAGTGGCATCAGAAATGCCCAGATGGTTGACTCTGGTTAATCTGTTTTTAATCTGTTATCAAGCTGTTAATCAATGAATGCATACGGCAATGTTATTTCATGGGGAGTTGGGCTCCATAAACCCTTCCTTCTCCTACTATTTCAACGGTAAAATTGGCTGGATGAAAACATATAGTTTTACACTTAAATCTGTTTTTCTCCCAAGTGTTTGCAGATATGATGCTGCAAACCAAGTTTTCTCTTGAGTTTAATAGATAAGCACATATTCTTGGACATAACTCATTGAAAGTAACTCATTTTAGAACTTTCTGCACAGTTTTAAAATTTTGGAAAACACAAATTTTTTAGATATATATATATATAGTACAAATCCTGTCCCCAAACTTCAGAGGTTTTGACCATATTTTAGTGGAGCAGACATTTGGAGAGTGGTAATATATAAGTAGTCCTCAATTTATGACCACAATTGAGCCTAAAATTTCTGTTACTGAGATGATTGTTAAGTGAATTTTGCCCCGTTTTATGACCTTTCTTGCCACATTTGTTAAGTGAATCACTGCAATTAAGTTAGTAACACAGGTGTTAACTGAATCTGGATTCCCCATTGTCTTTGCTTTCCAGAAGGTCATGGGTCTTTATTAAATAATACTTTTAATTTTACACTCTACTTCTACACATTCAGTATACATAATGAAAGGTTGCAGGTAATGACAAGACCCTGAGATATTATAACTGCCATAAACATGAGCCACTTGCCATTTGATCACATGACCATGGGGATGCTGCAACAGTCATAAGTGTGGAAAATGGTCATAAGTCATTTTAGTACTGTTGTAACTTTGAACAGTTACTAATTGAACTGTTGTAAATTGAGGAATACCTGTATACATACACACATACAGTAAATGAAGAAGGTAATTTCATTTAGTCCATAATATAATTCTACAGTTCCAGTATCAAATCAGCCCAAGAATCAGATATTTAGCAAGATTACCAACAATACCTGCTTAATGTATTTTGTAGTGTGGGAGTGAGGCAAGTCAGTATCTTTTCTTTTAAGAACCGTTAATGCCTAGCTGTCTCCATACTAACAGGTCCACCAGATTTGGGCTTTGAAAATCCAGCCAATTGTTAGATATGCTGGCTGGAGAATTCTGGGAGTTGAAGTCCACACATCTTAAAATTGCTGAAATTGAGAAACACTGTAATGGATGATAGATAGCTGATAGTAAGCTTGTTGCATCTCTTTGCTGTAGTCAACTGGATTTTATATCCTTGGTCAAATTCCCATTTGAAGGAGCATTAGAAGAACAAGGTTATTTAGTTATCTAGGACAATGCAGTCCTGTTTACCGTTATTATTCATTCATTTAAACAGAGTACACTGAATTAAAAATTCATATGGTTGGATTTACAGTACCACATTTTCATTCAGTTTTGTTTAACTGTACCTTTTAGAGAATCTGTTGCTGCTTGCCTTTATTTGTATGAATTCAGGCAATAATATATACGTACAATAAACATAAAGAATTAACCTTTGGTTTAAATTTACAGATACCTATTCAATCAGACCAATTGCATGGAGAGATAGCTCAATGAATACATTAAAGTTGATTCTGAAGAGGGAACCTTAACTACAGATACAATCAGAGTAGATATCTACAGGTATCTTCGACATAACCACAATTGTTGCTAAGTGAGACAGTTGTTAAGTGAATTTTGTCCTATTTTCCACCTTTCTTGCAACAGTTGTTAAGTACTTAACAGTTAACTGCAGATGTTAAGTTAGTAACATGATTGTTAAGTGATTCTGGCTTCCCCATTGATTTGGCTTGTCAGAAGGTTGCAAAAGGGATCACGTGACCCTAGCAACTGTCATAAATATGAATCATCTGAATTTTGATCACGTGACCATGGGGATGCTGCAACCGTTGTGTGAAAAATAGTTACCTTTTTCAGTGTCATCGTAATGGCAAATGTTTACTAAATGAATAGTTGTAAGTCGAGGACTACTCATAGATAGGATGCTATTGTGTTGGTCAGCATAAAAGGTACTAAAGTAGTTTTCCCTGGTCTAGTGCCCTGGGAATTTGTTGTTCTATAATACCTATCATTGTTGTCTGGATGAGCTCCAAGTTGGGGAAAGGCTACTGCTGTAACTGATAGTATCAGTGCATTCCGTTTTCATGTTTTCAATTCCCACACTTCCGCTTATGCTCAAAACAACTAGAGATCCAGATATATAATATTATAAATTTCTCTTATGCTACGCTTTCTCTGCTTCTTCAGGACAGTTCTTTATATCCCCAAAGTAGCAGAAAGGTACCATGGTGGGACTTAGACCTGACTCATTATGCTGTCATGTTCTTCCATCATGATAACTTTGGATAGTGAGACAGGCAGCATATAAATTTAATAAATAATAAATCACTTCATGGTCACTCCAGTCCAGTGCATGAAATCCCTTTGCAAGGATGTAATTTCAGTATATTATTTATTGGCAAATTACCCCTCAGCTTTTTAAATTGGTCCTTCTCACAATTACCAGAAATTATAGCAGGTATTCTTGTTTTTCAATTTAGCTACTCATATAAAAAGAACTATGACATGACCAAAACTTGGCCAGGGATCAGCAAAAGGCTTCTAAGGGTAGACGACCATGATTTCTCCATGAGGCCTGCCTTTGGAGGTAAGAAATGTGTGTTTACTCATCTCTGTAAAGTTGAATGATTCAGCTTAGAAAGATCCAAACAAGCTGCTTCAGGCTACTTTTTTTTATAAAACCTCCCAACTGGTTGGTGAGGTTACTCTATGATTTCAGAACTTTGCTAAAACTAGAATATAAATATACCAGTGACTTTCCAGGAACAAAGGATAAGACTGTACATCCATCTTATTGTCAACTGTCTTTGGGAAATCTGGTTTGCTAAATGATACTCTTATTCTGGGGAACTATAGATCTTGAAAATATAGAGAAATAGTGCGTTTCAGGAACACGAAGGATGGACTGTAATGAACATGAAGGATGGACTGGAATGTTGAAGCTATAGATGAAAGAATAAATTCTTTAAAATATAAATTAAACTTATAAGGGGAAGTGTTTGATAAAAGTGAACTTAAAATGTGTGATGTAACACAGTCAGAATTGGAAGCTATTAAGATGTTCTGTGTTTTTTATGTTTTTTTTAAATATGAAAACAATTAAAATTATTAAAAAAGAAAGAAGAAAATATAGAGAAAGCACACAACATACCTGTTCTATTGAACAGACTATATAGTATAATTCCCAGAACTCAATGTAAGTAAAATGTTTATTAGCCCACAGCAGTTGCCTTAAGTTCCTTACATTTAACCACATTAAAGCCTTTAATACAGTGCATTTTGTTCAGCAATAATTTAGAGCCCAAGCTTCGTTTCCATGGCTGGATCCAAAATTATGGTTGTGGTTCTTTGTCTCAGTCAAGTCGATTCCTGCATCTTGCTTTGGGACAGAAGGGGAATACAGGGTGGCTTACAGCAAGCTCCTCAATTGAGCTCCAGAAGTCTTCTGTTGCTGCAAATCAGTTGGGCAGTTTGCTGATATTCAGCAAGTCAGAGAGTCATTGATGACAAAATGCTGCATGTCATTGGCCGATCAAAGCTTGCCCTATATCTATGAGAAACATGTTAAAAGGGAGCTGGACTTCCATTGTGTGGTGGCACCCACTATTTCAGTGTTGTTGACCATCTCTACAGATGCCCCTACTGCTATTTAAGGCAGGAAATACAAAATGCCACAGTGAAAATGATAAAATAGATTATGTAGTTGATAAACACCCCTCTTGCTCCCTCCAAAAGGAGCTGAATGGGGGGGGGACCCCCAGGAAATTGCAGCCTCTTTTGTAACTTTTTCTCATCCTTTATGCCCTTTGACCTCACCCACCCCCATATGCCATTCTTCTTTGGGAAAGATGGCTTCCATATGAACCTGCATTCAACATTTCTGCTTGCTTGTGGCTAAGTCTCTCTTCCCCTTCAACCAAAAGTCCTTTTCTGCCTAAAGAGGAGACACATCTTGTTTTGACCCTTCCTAAGTGATTCCTCCATGCCAGTGACTTTGCTATTGCTAGCAGATGTTCAAGCATTATTCGTTACACATATTAACATATAACCATTATGTAAATGTTGCTCTTAGACTCCCTTTCTCAAATTGTGAGTCAAAGCATTTTCATCTAGGTCAGCTCATTTTTCCACTGAAAACAACTGGGATTCCATGAATAAGCAGCTTTAGCTGATACTTAAAATAGCGCTATCTTTTCTGTGGAAGAACAGCCTAATGTGTTGTGGCGGAGTTGTTATTCATCTCCTCTATCCCCAATTTAGAACAAACGCCTTCTACTGGAAGGCCTTTAATCTGGACGTACAACTGTACCACTGAAAATATAAACGGGCTCACTTCAAGGGCAAACCTAATTGCTAAATTTTACTGTTATTAATACATTGTCATAGGTGAAAGAATACCACAGCGTCCTACAGTATCCAGCATATGACTATCCAGCTGTTTCCAGACCTTTGGGAGGTTGCTTTGGGTTTGGTTTTCTAAATGGGAATTTGGCACTGCAGGTCCCTTGCCCTACATCCATCTAGGTGCCTCAGGTGAAATTGAGAGAGTCCCAGGTACTGCATTCTTCAACAGAAAAGAGGCAATATAAAGCTTCTGAATTGTACTCTGTTTTCCTTGAAGAGCTTAATATTGTGATTGCACACTATAGCTGTGTTTGTGCAGCTCTTTTAACCAGACCAGTTAAACACTCAGCACACAAGGATGAATTAGGTACTTTCTGAGTAGTCTCAATACTGCTCAACCTTCTGGTTTTTTGTTTTTAGATATGAAGGTTTGATGTGGCTGAAATTTTTTGGTCCTTTCGGTAGTGGCGCTCTGGGGCTGAAAATAAACAGGAACAACCATGAGAGCTTAACTACAAGTTCCATGGAACTGGAATGATTTAAATAATCTTGGAATGCAAACTTTGGGGCAGTCAAATTTGCTTGTGTAGGATTCACACATGCAATCTCCATCCTGACTCTGTGTTTGTGCGAAACATTGTCCTCCATCACCTGTTTGCCTTCTTGCAAGAAAAAAAAAACAAAGATTAGATCAAACTAGATTTACTTGTTTAAATACTGCAGGAAAGGTTGTATTGAAAATTGGTATCTACAGAGACTTTCTATTTTCAGGAGAAAGATATTGAAGACACTGGGATGTTTTCCCTATGATGTAGGAATGCAGCATGAAAGGAGTTTTGTTCAGAAAGGTCATCTGGGGGGGATGGGAATTAAGAAATAGCTGTCCAAATTTTCAGCCTCCTTCCAGAATTGCATTTCAGTTTATAAAACAAATTGTTGGAAGGGCCTCCCAAGAGAGAAACAGATTGTAGCATCAGTGTAAAGTAAGTTGCATGCCCTACCCTTGGAGGGCAGGCTGAGAAGATGCTCTGTTAAGACTTCTCTGGAAAGCTCTGTAAATCAGAGCCTCTAAAACTTCAGAACTTTATGTAATGATTTTTAAGTTTTGTTTTAATGAAACAGCTTTATTCTATGAAATACTTTGGAGCTCTAGGAGACTTTATAACTTTATGAAATACCTGGTTTTATAGGACTCAGAATACAGGACCGAATGTGCTTGGTGTTATGAGAGAAGCAGAAAGTCCACAGCTTTGCGTTTTCTTCATAAGATACATGGATGGGAGAAAATACTTTCTTCCCTATCCATACATTTTCCCCTACAAGTGCTGCCCTTTAAAATGCTGTCCCTGCGATTTTGGCTGTGGTTCTGTATAAGTTACCCACATTAGCCAGCCCAATTCTACCTTTCTGCAAATCAATTTCACGTGGTTCAGGATGTTATATGAGACCCCAGAAAATTATATTGATTGAGTGGCTAATCATAGGCAAATGCAAATTACACACACAAAAAAGTAATGTTTTCCTCAGCCAAGGTCTGCTAATATGAAGTAGCCCAGCTGAGAGAAAAATCAGCCCTGAGGCAATGGTGAAGAAAAGCGGCAGTATCAGATATAGGAGGGATCTGCCTCTTAGGCCCTTAATCTCTCTTTTTTGTGTGTGGAGAAATTACATCCTGAAAAGAAGAAAGATTCCCGAAAAATCCAGGCTGGGATTGGAAAGAGGCAAAGATGTCATTGTGCGGGACGTAGGGGAATAGGGGCCTGCTACCTAGTAGTAGTCTCTTGGGGGGGAAAGGTCAATTAAATTGGAAATAATTTACTAGATAGCTGTATATTGCTGGTTCTGTCCCAAATGAGTGCATTAGGCTTTTCACTAGTTCTGCTGACAAGATGATTCATGTGGAAATAATTTCTACTGTTTTAAATTCATTTGAGGGGAAGCGCTATTCTGCCTACTCCACAGACTACTTTTCGCTGATGGTGGCCACAGAGCCTTGTCATTCTTTTGCAGCAATTACCACTTTGGCATAGACGAGATCTCTGGTGAAATTGACAAGAGATCTGTCCGTTTTTCCTGTTAACTGGAGGGTAGAGGAGGGGGGCAGTGAAGGAGTGGAGTGAAATGTAAGAGGATCCCTTTGAGAGTCCTTTCAGGCCTGTTTTTCCTGTAAGAGGATCCCTTTGAGAGTTCTTTGAGGCCCATTTTTCCTGTTAGCTGGAGAGTAGAGGACGGGGGCAGTGAAGGAGTGGAGTGAAACATAAGAGGATCCTTTTGAGAGTCCTTTCAGGCCCTCCACCACATTGATCAGGTATTACTTGGATTATTTCTGAACCTCATCTTCATCTTTGGCAAAGAGGGAAAAATCCTGGGTCCAGTGGGAGAACCGCCACTCTCCACGACTTGCAGGGTGCCCCTCTTTGTTAGTCACCCCTATAGGGTGACTTTAGCCCTTGGGGGGGCCCTCCAATGAAGAGGATTCAGTGTGGGAATGCAGAGCCCACTCCCCTGTGTTGATCTTTCAGCGACATCAAATGGAACTCTAAGTCATTTTTAAAAGAAATGTTCCTATCCATCACTGATTTAATTCATAAAACGGTTGCCCAATAATTTTGTTATAAGATTTGTTTGATAGCTACAGTTGCTTAATGGTTTTTTTTAGCACTCTCCTCAAGTTGCCTGTTCTCTGCTATGGTATGGTGGGTCCTTTTCATTGCATCTGGCCCAAGAGGGGTGATGTCACCTTATTTTAGTTTCATGATCCAATTGCTCTGGGAAAATAGGAAATTTTCTTTGTAATTGATGCAGCAAAATCTGATAGCTAAGCTTGGCAGTGCATGGTCCAACAACTAGCCCTAAATGTACACCACAGAGAGAAAGAACATGTTTCAATACTACAGATACAAATCCTAAAGAGGAAACCATCTACGTGCAGCTGAAATATAACTTAAGACAGACACCTATTCTGGAATGGGCATTTATTTCATTCTTTTATTCACAAGAAAGTTAAGCCCTTTCAACTCTGTTACCCTGCCTTCTGTTTGCTTCAACAGTTCTCTTTCCCATTGCCAACTGTATCTTTACCCCCACCCCTGGAGGAAAGACATGTTAATACTTCAACATCTCTACAAAGGAGCTGTTCTTTGTTTAATAGATGTAGCAAAAGAAAAACTTATGTGAGAAGTTTCATTCAGACATTATGTAAGGACTACTCATGTTCAGTATCTCAGTTTCTTTCTCTTGCAGGCCCAGCTATTCCTGTTGGAGTGGATGTGCAGGTTGAAAATTTGGACAGTATTTCAGAAGTCAATATGGTACGCTACTGTTAATATTAGATTCCTTACCCAAAAGAGATGTAACTAGAGTTTTTCCTCAGATTAAAGGAAATATATTATTCTCTTCCTCCCCGGCCCGCCCCCCCCCCCCAATTGAGGGAGATACCGAATCTTGCCTTTCTGGTGGCCTCAAGCATTGTTATTTGATGCTTTGATGTTGTCTCTCCATCTTCTTCTGGGTCTGGCTTGTATTCTTGACCTTCTCTTTTTGTATATGCCTTGCATGGTATAGAATAGGGGTCTCCAACCTTTGCAACTTTAAGACTTGTGGACTTTATCTCCCAGAATTCCCAGCTTTGCT
>JANHGC010001299.1:225140-236570 GCA_027560395.1 Boaedon fuliginosus | reverse complement strand
TAGATAGATAGATAGATAGATAGATAGATAGATAGATAGATAGATAGATAGATAGAGATAGAGATATATAGAGATATAGAGATATAGAGATATATATAGATATATAGATATATGATATATATATCCAAAAAGATCCCATGGTACAGTTATTCATAGGATAGTTAAACTGAAGCTATCAGAAATATCTGAAAAGACCAAGTATGTATTTTTGAGTCCTTGGGTAAGCAGTACCTGCTTCCCAACATCTGAGATTATAATTCCATAATCATAGTTTATACATCATACTAAGGTTTATATGATATAAAAGCATGAAGATTACTTTGAGCCAACGTTCCTGAAATTAATATACAAAATCATCTTGTTTTGTCAGCAGCCCATTAAATGATGAAATATTTGCCACGCAGAATTAATTTCCCCAGCAAGATGAAAATAAAAGAATGGAACAGTCCCATACCCAATCAAATTGTTCCATACTTAAGATATAGTAACAAATACTGCTATAGAAATATCCTGGGAAATTGCTCATTTGAAGAGAATGTAAAAACTAGAACAGTAAACAGTTAGGCAATGCTATGGACATTTACATCTTTCTAAAAAAAAATAGCCATACCAACTAAAAATCCAATTATATAATGCTTGTTGTGGAGGTGTGTCGACTTCCTGAACATGTCCCTACAGTTTTCTTGGCAACATTTTCAAAAGTGGTTTGCTACTGTCTACTTCTCAGTGCTGTGAGAGAATGACTGACCCAAAGTAATCCAGCTAGCTTCCTGCTTAAGTCAGCACTAAAACTCCTAGTTTCCTGATTTCTAGCCTAGTACCTCTAATTACTATAGCAGATTGGTTCTCTATATGATGCTTAACATTTATATAATCATTCTCAGTGTCATAACATGTTCATTTTAAAGGCAGAAAGCTGCTTGAATTACAAACTGGTATAAAGATGCCTTGTCTAACTGAATACATTTCTTTTGATTTATTTCAATGGTCAGAAGAAAAGCTAAATGCTTACTAGAAAGTTAATGTAATAAATGCAACTTAAGGATAGCTTCATTTAGTTTAAAATTATACAAAAAATAATCTTCTGTAGCAAGCCTAACTAGCAACAATTCACCTATAATAACTCTATTATGATCAAGCTAACATGGACCCAAAATGGACAGAAGAAAAAAAACAGTATCAGCACAGATTTGCACCTGGAAAAAGAGAGTTTCATAGCAATATTTACAGATTTCCTCGAAGTCCCCTACCAACTTCCATGCAATTTTGAGGAGGTAGATCACCTGGGGGATAAAACACACCATCACTTACTCTCTCTCCTGTAGCGTTAGTGAACTGCACAAATTACTGTTTGAAGGGAGCAGTATATAAATTGAAGTAAATTTAAAATTAATGATTTCTGTCTAAGATTTCAGAAGCTATATCATTCTAACTTAAGACAGTATGAAATGAAACCTTCACAAAGCAGAAACTGGATGGATGAAATACAGAAAAAAGACAATTATCCAGAAAAGGAGATAATTTGCCTCCACCAATAAGTCACTAAATAAATGTTTTATCTGGGTTAAAATAGATGTCAAGACCCACCTGGAACATTTCTTATCTACTATTTGAGGTGTATTAATTCCCTTATTATATATGCTGTAATATTCTGAAAGGAAACCCCAACAATTGGAAATAAAATCCAAGTATTTTATTAAACAAGATCAAATGGCATGGATAAATGATGATTACAATACCGTAAGAACAATATTGGGAAAAACAAATTATTTATCTCTTAATCAAGAAACGTTTGCTTTTTTTTATAGCTTTTTTTTATATATCGTGTTTAAAGAAGCCACATGGATTTCGTTTAACTCAATTTTTCATTATTATTATTAAAAATGATACCAGCTATTAGGTATGCCATGTATTTCACATAACTTTATTTTTAATGCATCCACAGTAATTATCTTTGGGATGCAAGATAATTCTGTCTCTTTTCAAGAAATGTCCTTAAATTAAGCAGTTATAATAAAATTATTGATTTCACCAAAGTTATTTCTAAATGCAAATATATGTATTTCCTTTATACATCTAGAGAATGAATGCAAGTTTTTCCTCGGTCAAAGACCATATTTAATTTTTGAATTAAACTAACTTCAGGATTAAAGCTACATTTTTATGTTATTTACATTTCACTAAAATTAAATATACTAATTTAACTTTACACCCTGAAAATGTGAGTTTAATGATTATGTAAAAACTAATTTGATAGCATTAGCTGTTTCATATTTTCATATGAAAAGCAGGGTTCTTACCGTTATGCATTTAATACCACATTGGAATAATTAAAACTAATAAACATAAGCAGCTGTTCATTTTGTATAACATTAACATGCCAGATAGAACACATTTGTTTAATCAGGGTCTGATATAACTTGTTGGACATAAGAGTGAAGGAAGGTCTCACCATGTACTCTCCATGTCGGTTTCATTTGCTGTCTTAAAAGGGACAGATTGTTGTATGCAAGCACAGCAGCATCTAATGCATTTAGTCCTTCCCAAGGGTAAGCAGCAGCATGAGAAGTTTTTCCATAGTATTTCACAGTCACACTAGGAAATAAAAGTCATCACTTGTTTTTAAACACTTTTAAAGGAAAGAAATCCCTTTGGGTTCATTTCATGAAAATAATTTTAAGGAGATAAGAGCATGCTGCATTGTATAACCTGAAACAGCAAATCAATACAAGGTTATGAATGGAAGGTGATACAGAGCTTCCATAGAAAAAGCTAATCTTTGGCACTGCAAAACATTATTAGATCTCTAATACAGATATATTATTAGAGAACTGATATAGCACATAAAATTAAGCCTGGAAGAAATTAGTGAATTAGTACTTAAATCCTTTAGAAATTAGTGAATTAGTACTTAAATCCTTGCTTCTTTCTACAGTAGTTTTGCTTGCACCAAGGCAGGATTTGTTTAATCCATGATTTATTATTTAAGCCAGAGCCTATCTAAAAAATGAACATAATAAATATGCTTTGTTTGGTCATTCCTATGTTTCCTTTCATTGTTCTTGACCAGTATCCAGTGCAGAGCAAACCCAGCTAAGACTACTCGTTTGCTCTTCCTAGGACAGGAAAATGAACAGATCTCACTGTTGTTTACTTCTATATGCTAACCCAGAAATCATTTCTAGACAGGAAAAAATGTTTTACAGAACACAATACACCTGTATTAGAAGTGTAGTTATACAGATTAATTTCTCACAGTCATTCAAATAAAGAAATCTATTTATCACAGAGGAGCTCCATAGAAGACCATGTCATTTGAACTAGGCCAAAATAAAGGGGTAAGACAGCAGATGTTTCTTTTATGAAATGTACATGACTGGCAAAATATATTTTACTTCCTTTCCAAAGATAAAGTCTTATTTGAATTGAGCTTGACTACGGTTATGTCCCTGTAGTTCTGCTGGCAATGAAATGAAGGCTGTTTGCCATTACTTTCCTACAAAATGTATTTTTCACCTCCCTCACTTGCAGCCATCCTTCTTACTGGTGGCCTCTCATTTGAGCACTGAGGCAAACTCTGAACAGCTTTTCTGAGATCAACCAATTGCCCAAATGTGGTCATCCATCTGTTTATTTCCAAATAAACATGTATTTATTAAGTCTAGAAAAGTAATATACTAAAATGACAGCACTGACAATGAAAAACATGATAAAATATAACATTTGACTAAGAGGAACTGAGTTACAAATGCAATCTTAAACATAATGAGTGAAAACCGAATGTTTATAAAGGATATGACAAATTATTATCAAGAAACGGAATTTAGGAATGTTAACATTTCAACCCTATTATGCTGATTTAGAAATTATTAGCAAATATCTAAAACTTCTTAGAAACAGAAATCTTTCAGTAGCTGCACCTTCATTGTAGAATAGTCTTCACTAAGAAATTAGGTAGGTCTCAATTGTTACAGACTCCAGATATTCCTGATGAGTTATTCTGTGGGCTCTATGATGAGTGATAAGATGCCCATCTGAACTGATTTTAGGCATAGGTATTTAAATTTTATATATTTAAGTTTCAACTGTGAATGTATATTAAATCCTTGTAATACTCCTTATCAGTGTCTCATAATTACAGTGGGGGAAATGTTAATAAACAGATAGCAATTATTGATTTCATTTTATCAGAACCTTCCAAAAATGCATAAATACATGAAGCTAACCATAATTGTAGTTTGTTTTTGCTTACATTCATATTCTTTTAATCTTATTGATGTCTTCTGAATTTAGGAAAAATATCATTTAAAACAATGCTATTCTGCTTATATATTTATAATTTAAAGTATGCAGCATGCTAGGGAATTCTGATTCTACAAAGAATTGTAAGCAAAGGAATATGCACTTCTTTCAAAACAGAGGAACTATCTCATATTTTTCACTGACGACACTGAATATTATGCTTCACTTAATGTTAGATTCCTGCACTATTTTATTTGCATATAAGTAACAACCAAGCATGATAGATTTCTAAGCACAAATGCAAAATGTGTGTGCATAGTCCATTGATGATGTGATACATGTGTCACAGAGAACATGCCAGATCACTGAATGCTGGGAAAGTTAAAAGGTAAGAGAAGAAAAGGATGATAAGCAGCAAAGTGGATGAATTCAATTACAACAATGATGGGTGCACTGAAGGTCTGAAGACTTGAAGACCCAGGTAAAGGACCAATTGTCTTAGAGAAAATTTATTTATGCAGTTGTTAAAATTTGACATTGGCTTAATGGTAAATAATCAATTCCCATCCCATATAAATGATATTTATATCATAAAAATGATGAGCACCAAAGCTCAAAGACAAAAAAGCAGAATGTTTAAGATTAGCAAACATCTGCACATTTTGTAACTGTTTTAGAAGCTGCATATAACCCATACAATAAATGTGCTACACATTACGTTTTAAATTTAGAACTTACAGTGTAAAAAAGAATGTTAAATAATTTCTCTAAAATTATTTCCTGAACAAACTTTACAAAATATCAGAATATTCTTTTCCAAAGTAGAAAACAATTGTGTAGGTTTGTGCTGCATTATCTATTTCTTACATTTTCAGCATTGTCTCAAATACCCAAATAACTTTCAAAGGACACTTCAGAACTTAATTTATTTGGGTCATGCTTGGGTTTAATTGATTAGCATGAAAAAGAATGAAACAGGGCAATCTATTAAGAAGCAAAGATTCCATTTCTAGAACAAGTATTGGTTGGTAAATTCAGCCTTCCAGTATCCATGAATTCTTATGCCTATTTATGCCTACAAATATATTTTTAATTAGAGTGAGCATGAAATGAAACACAGAATTTAAGATATGAACATATTCATATAAAGGTTATGTATGTTTTTCTGTTAAACACATTGGTAAGAACTACTATCCGAGCTTGCTTTCTTCTTTCTGCTCCATCTCAGCTTTTCCCTTTGTTTTGCATCTTTTATACTATCAAAAGTAGATAGAGATGGCCTGCAGGCTTTTTCAGATGAAGAGAAGCACACAGAATAGGGTCTCCGACAAGGAATTCTACTAGCAGGCAATATCTGGTACTAAGGCTGAAGCAAAAGGTAGGTTGTATCTGTACACTTTTATATTTTTGTTTAGCTAATAAGATGAGCATAAAAATGCTGTAAACTATTTATTGTTAGAAAAGATATTTTTGTTTCCTAGGATTCTGTATTAGAAATGTAATCAGTTCTAAACTAAAAATCCAATGCTGACTCATTTGAGAAATAAATTAGAAATAACTTTCTATAAAATGTTTGGTAAGTGTAAAGAAGGTGTAGAACAAGGAAAAAGATCTTGATGGATATATACAAGCTCTGTTACCTAAAAACAGGGGCAAAAGCATTTTTAAACTTCAGATGTCCAAGTGATGTTATAGCAAATCTCATTTTAAGAAGTTTTAGCCTTCCTGTTGCTTCTTGGTCTGGCCTACCTGGTGGAGCTAACATATCCTTATCACTACATCTAAATGATAGTACTTTTGGTACTTTTTGCAATGTATTTTCTTGCCTACACACTACAAAAGTTATTAGTATTTAATAACTATAATGATGCTGATCAACTTTGAGAAAAAATTCTTCAACTTCTAAGTCAGGGAGTCAAACTCACGTCATCACGTGACATATTGGGACTTTTTCTCCGTTCACTAAACTGGGCATGCTTTTGGCCAGCACGTGATGCATCTGGCCTATGAGCCAGAAGTTTGACAGCCCTGTTCTAAGTTAACCACAGGAAATCATCACTGCAAGACTAAGATATATCTAACAAAAGCACCTGCAATTTGCTTCATTTACCAAGTCCAAGAGAATACTAGACTATGAAAAACCACCAGTTTTCATAAAAACACATCTACATTATACTTTTTTTCCCTTCCATTCAATAAAGTTCAATTCTTGGAGACTGACTAGACAAGTCCCTGCAGTTTTCTTGGCAAAGCTTTTCAGAAGTAGTTTTCCATTGCCTTCTTTTTAGGGTTGAGAGAAAGTGACTAGCCCAAGAATACTTAGTTGGCTTTGTACCTAAGGCAGATTAAAACTCACAATCTCCATGTTTCTAGTCTGATGCTTTAACTACTGCACTAAATTGTCTTTCATTACACCATTATAGACATACATACACCTTGTGACTTTCAGAGCCATGTAAAATAAGTCATGTTCATTTTAAAGAATAAAATTGAAGCGAGCTTTGTTTTAAATGCAGTATTTTCCACATATCATTAATTGTTGCTTTAACTATTTAATTGTGTCCAACTCTTGGCCTTTTATTGGAAAGTGCTCTTCATGCTATCCTGTCAGACACAGTTTCTTTCAGTTGTTGTATGTTCATCTTTGTATCAGTTTTGATATTATCAAGCCAACATGTTCTTTGCTTGCCCCTTCTTCTTGTTCCATTAACCATTCCTGGCATCATTGACTTCTCAATGATTATTCATGTCATTAACACCAGAGGTATTAGCAGAGGCAAATATATTAGCAGTCTCTAAACTTTCAGAAGCATGAAATATTAAAAGAAGAAAGCTCCACTATATCCAAGCTAAAACAATCCCCAAATTTTTATGATTCTATATGAGCTTGATTTGGGGAGATAAGGAGAGACATAAAGAAAAATGAAAATAAATGTAAAATTAATATTGTTCCATATAAATTTGAGTTATGAGATATTCAATTCTGTATTATAAGTAAACATCAGATCCAATTCCCTGAGCAGCTCTATAATGAACGTCATAGCCCCAGTTGAAACAAATTATTTAGAGAATCATGTGAAGAGGTATTACGAAATAAGAACTGTATTGAGCAATTCTAGTGTTTTAAATACCACAGTCTTATCTATAGACCCAATTAGAGTACAGCTACATGTCACATGACAGAAAGTAGTCAGCTAAAAATGCTGGAAAATGCTGAAAACAATAACATGATAAAAGGAGAGAAGGATGTACTTCTTGCAACCTCTATAATGATGAAGTTTCATGAACCTTTAAAAATGGTTGCTTAGTTTTTTTAAAAAAATATTTGACTACTGATAGCTACACATTCATAAAAAATTACAATACAAAAATATTCAGATTAAATGAACACTGGATATTTCAGATATATCTGATAACTAAATTCTCCTGATTTCCTACTATTTTATTTTACTTTAATTTTACATGTAATAGATTACCAAAGAAGTTACTGAAAGGTCACAAAATAGGATGCCATTTGGGATAATACTTTCCTTACTTCACAATTATCTCAACATTGCCAAACATATTACCAAACAAAATTGAAACAATAAGCAAATATGGAACTTTGTAAATGAGTAGATAAGAAGGGAATTTCATAACACCTGCTCTGGGTTAACAAGAATGTGGGAGCCTTTAGTTTTTACCAGATGTTCTATAAACAATGGAGTTTATAGAAAATCAACGGGGGTATCATCAGGAATGCCTGCAAGGTTGTGTATATGTGTATGTGTCAAAAAAGTCAAGATGGCAGACATGCCCTTACAATCAAAGCCCTGCCTCTTTGTACAACTGGTGAAACATACAAAGAAGTAAGGGATTCAACTGTGCAGTTATATCCACAATTTTTTTACATCCTCACAAATACAGATGCCTCTGTAAAAAGGTAATGACTGTTCCATTTTCTAGTTGTTTACATTGGCCAATACTACTGGGCTCAACCCAGTTACATTGCGTAAAAATGAGATAACAAGGAAAAAAACCCCAATATAGGCAAGTTATTACAGGTTATCTTCAATTTATGACCACAGTTCGGATGGTAACTTGCTTTACAAAGCAATGCAGTTGTTAAGTGAGTTGCCCCCAATTTTATGACCTTTTTTTGCCACCATGAATCCTACTTCCCTCACTGATTTCAATTGTTGGAAGCCCACTGGGAAGGTTGCAAATGGTGATCACTTGACCATGGGACCTGTAACTGTTGTAAACACATGCCATTTGCCAAGTATCAAATTTTGATCATGTGACCATGGGGAATCTGACAGTTGCATGTTGATGACTGGTTGTAAGTCATTTTTTTTCAGAGCTGTATCTTGGAACAGACATTAAATGAGTAATATTCATTCAAGGAATACCTGGAAAAACTATTATTTTGTAAAAGCAGTTTCTGAAAATGCTTACCCCCTTGTTTAGCAAAACAACACAGAGCCCTGGGTAAGCTATGGTTGAAAGAAACTGTTGCTTTTGCTTATCGTAGATATTGTTCCTTCTTTGGAGGATTAAAAAGTTTTGGCATTCTGCCTCCTTCAAATATTAAGATAGCAACACTGAATACTAGTAAGTTATTGGAATTGGTGGCAACTGTTCTTTCTGACCATTGCTGCTTGCCTAGTATATAGTAATGAATACTAATCATGGTAAGACCAAGGGCCATTTGAGTAGGCCCCCTCAAATGTAGGACTAGTGTAGGACCAAGAAGAATTCAGGAAAAGATGCTGTTGCTACAATTGTCAAAATGTATTTCCATCATCCTATCCACGCATTCATGTTAATAACGGAAGTAGCTCTAAACCAACAATAACTGAAACATGTCCCTCCTATGCTATCTACAATTTTTCTCCCAAAGAGACCCTTCAGGATATTATATATAGAACCTCTGTATATAAGCACAGAACCTCAACTTTTGCATAACACAGGCAAAATGAAGCAGAAGTTTACTACTGAACTCCGCAAATGTGTTGTAGGGTGTTGTTCATGAACTGACATAAAGGATGGAAAAGGATTCCAAGCGGACTTCAGAATCTAAACAGGGATCAAAAGGCACAGGAGGACCCTTTTTTCAGACACTCTCAGCAAAGCTTTCCCGCTGTACTCACTCATGTTCTGCAATATCAGGTAAATAAGCTGCATCTTCTTGAGAGGGGTGAGCCATAAAAACAACATCTAGACTATCAAAAGCCCCTGCTTTAATCAAGTCTATTTTGCCTCCTCCATCTTCTTCAGCAGGGGTACCCAGCACTGTGACCTAAAACGAGAAGGTGACAAGGCATCAGGATGTGGAAAAACAACAAAAGAACCTCCCGCCAAGGGAACCCAGCCAGGGGAAAGCTTGTTGACTGGGATGCGTGTGCTCATCTTTTCAACACTGCCCTCAGACTGACAACATTTTGAAAACGCATAGCTTTCTAGATAAAGAGATTTACAGCAGCAGCAGCAGCAGCAGCAGCAGCAGCAGCAACAACAACAACAACAACAACGGAGGCAAAGATATGCTCAAAACGTAAAGTTAGCACTTCACAATCCCGTGCGCTCCTTAGCATTAAAACCAAGGAAGGCGGCGAAGAGGACCAAGATGCCAATTTCGGCTTCTCTCACCTTAACAGCGGGCGCCTGGCGAGGGAGGCCGGCCGGGCTCTGGCGAAGGCTTTCCAGAGCGCCCTTTAGGCCCAACGCGGCGGCGGCTCCCACTTCGGCGATGAGGTTGTGCCCGCAGGCGTGCCCGATGGCGGGCAGGGCGTCGTATTCGCACAGGAAGCCCAGGCGAAGCGGCGGGGGCGACGGTGGGGTAGTCTGGTTCGTTTCGGCGGGGGAGCAGGGCGCCCCGTCCCACTTCCAGTCCGCCCGGAAGGCCGTTTCTAACTTATAGCTGCGCTGTACCGACCAGGCGCCCGAAGATGAGGAGACGGGCAGGCCGGCGAAGAAGCTCGTCAGGGCGGCGTGAGCCTGGTGCTCTTCGAAAGCCAGCTCCGGGTGGCTCCAGATCTCCCGGCTTAGCTCGCCCAGGCGCTCCGAAGACTCGTCGATGCATTCAGCCGCCCACCGCTTCCATTCGTCCAAGCGCACCTCCGTGGCGGACGATGCCTCCCCGGCTTCGTTGGGTCTCATTGCGATGGTCGGACGAAAGGAAGGAAGGGAGGAAGGAAGGACCGGGGGCAATAAAAGGGAGCAGAGGAACTGTTCTCCGAGGAGCGCAAATAATAATAATAATAATGCAGAATTAAAATAATACGCCTAAACAAGAACTAGCGTCCGCGAAACTCGCCGAACAGTCTGAACTTCACGTTGCCCGAGAGGCATCTTATATATCCTCGTTTATTTCGCAACTCTTTCCCTGAAGCCTGCTGGGAATAGTAGTTTTTTTTTAAATTTTAAATACTGTACAAGTATTTCTGAACTGGACTTCAGCCAGAATTGCACCACCCAGGCGCCGAAGTACGAAACTGTAAACAATGTAAAAGAAAACATGATGTTAGTTTCTAAAAGCGAAGGATTGCAGAGTCATTTCTTTTAATCTATCTATAGGGTTGCATTCTGACAACTAGACTCGAAACTGTCAACATTGTCTTTCTATATATATATATTCTTCAAATGCAAGGCATAATTTAAAGACACATTTCTGAGTTATAGCTTGATCCACTGTACTCTTTCTAGTGTTCCTAGAAATTTAAGCTACTTCTAGCTTTATAAAGTAATTTAAGAACAACGTATTTATATAAACGTTTTCCTGGAACTGCTCAGATATATCTGACAAATATTGAGGATACTGTACATCTGTATTTTTGTACCATGGGTGTGTAAAATTCTGTAACTTTCAATTGGTTTACAAGAATACCATCTGTTAGGGTCACATAAGGACCCATTTATATCATCATGTTTAATGCAGCTTAACAACATGCGAATTGCTGAGAAGACTCCGCGGGAGAACACAACCCACCGACCTCTCTCCGTTCGGGGGCGGGTCCGGGACTTTCACGTGATTTTCCCTACAGAACTACAAGTTCCATCACCCTTTGGGGGGAGGCCTCGTGATGTCTCGTTCGTTGCTAAGCGTGCGCTAACCGTTAACATGTGCTAACGCAAGGGTCTTCAAACTTGGCAAGTTTAAGACTTGTGGACTTCAACTCCCAGAATTCCTGAGCTAACATGACTGGA
>JANHGC010001299.1:209608-225040 GCA_027560395.1 Boaedon fuliginosus | reverse complement strand
AATTCCTGAGCTAACATGACTGGGGGAGGGATTCTGGGAGTTGAAGTCCACAAGTCTTCAAGCTGTCAAGTTTGAAGACCCCCGTGCTAACGGTTCCCTTTTTTCCACCTCCAGCTCGGGTGTTCGGTAAATTGGTGTCTCCCCGCCCCCCGCCAACGTCCGTTTCGACTTTGGCACTGGGGGAGGATGAGCCGCCGAAGAAGGGCAGCCTTGGGAGGGAGAATCGTGGCAACGCGGAGTTCAATGCCAGACCGAATAGGCCCTATTCAATAGAGCAAAAGTCGCGAGTTACTTGATAGGGAAGGGAGAGGCCAGCAGACCAATGTTTAGTCGCAGATAAGACGGAATCTCGATGGGAGGGGCAGGGAAACGCTCCCCGCGCGCAGCAGCACTTGGTTTCCTCCCTTTGCAAGGTGCGTTTTAGCCGAGCGAAAGGTTCACTGAGATAGAGATCTCGTCAAGTCTTTGACAGCTTTAGTCCCATCACTCCCGCAGAGAACTTGCGTCGTAGCGAGACTGAAACGAAAATAATAATCCAGTGCTTCAAGAGCAAGAGGACGCTTGTTTGTAGGTATTTTCGTGTTGCCATCCCCCCCAAATCACCAGCTGTCCTTGATGCCCACCTAATTTTGTCTTGACCAACAGCACTGCTGCTTATAACCAATTTCGGTTTGTTTATCCTGAGATGATTCTTTATCAGACCAAGCAATTCAGAATCACAAATTGGAAGGAACCTTGGCAGTTTGTTAGCCCAACCATAGCAGGAATTCCACACACACACTCCGACCATTCCCAACAAATCATGGCAGTCTGGAAAACTTTGTTGAAACTTTCACTAATAGAGACCATCCACTACTTAAAATTCCTCACATTATTAAGGAAATTCTTCCATAAAAGTTTAGATCCCATTTAGTAAAGATTGGTTCTGGTTCTTGTACCCTCAGCTGAATAAACCCATGCCCTCTTCCTGTGACAGCCCTAAAGTATTGAAAGTCTGCTATTATGTCTCCGTACAGGGGAGTTTTTATGCTAAACATGCATAATAATAATAATAATAATAATAATAATAATAATAATAATGATGATGATGATGATGATGATGATGGTGATGTTATTGTTGTTGTTATTATTATTATATTATTATTATTAAATTTGTATGCTGCCAATCCCATAGGACTCAGGGCGGCTCAGAACAAATAAATAACATAAACTACATACATTTAAAATCCCCCCTAAAATTATAATTGTTGGTAGGTTAGTCTAGGAGCCAGGTCTTGAATGCTTTATGGAAGACTCGTAGGTCTGGGACACTCCGAGCTCTGGTGGTAGATCATTCCAAAGATACCCAGGGAAACGGTATCTTTCCCAATCTTGTATCCTTCAGTAGCAGAACACCAATGTCCAGGAGGCAAGGAATGATGAGAAGTTCAGTGTTAATGCATCTGGGGAGGCATGATCTCACCTCTTTCAAGTCTCCTATTTTCGTTATACTACCCAAGTGAACTAAAACTGAAGATATTTAATTATATTTTTTTCCATTCCCATGGTACTTACCGGTAGTTTTAGTGCTTTGAATTAAGAGATTACTGTTGGAACAACCTCTATAAACAAGGTTTTATAATGCGTTAAAAATTAATTTTGATTGTTCCTTTACAGCAAATAGCAGAAGATAGCCAGAATCAAATCAAACTACAAATGATTATGAAGAGTGGTTAGAAAAGCTTTGCTCCCAGATCCAACCAATACCTGTTAGTGAAAAAGAAATGAATGGCCATTTCCCTGTTAAGATTTGTCCTTCTGCTTTTGGGAGAGAAAGACATGTTTCAATTGCTCACTTTTCACTTTAGGAAGTTACAATTGGGAAGGTTATCTCTTCAGCCTTCTGTCACTAGAATTTTAATCCTTTAGCAGCAAGCTATCTTTGATAGATTATAGTTCTTATAAAAATCCAGTTCTTTTGAATTATTCTATTACAAAATAAACAGTTGTAATAACAGTTGTAGGTTAATACAGTTTTAATAAAATGTCACTTTCTTAATGTGATACAGCATTAAAACAATGAAATGTCTGTATAATACTGTTTTAAAATATTTAACACTTTTCAGGCTTTACTAAAAACAACTTGGAGAAGAAATTTGATTGTGTAAAAAAAGTAAATAATATACTTATCATTACTTTGAGGTGGTGAGCAGCAAGTAATACTACTAGGTGCTGTTCAAAAACAAAAGAAGCAATTGTTTTGGCTATTGTGCTTTGGGAAAATTACAGGTCTGGTTATTACTATTACTAAGAACCCATCTATGAAGGAGATGGATGGTCAAGAACTTTGATAAATAAAGTAATAGCAAAAGAAGCTCAATGAGGTAATCCTACACAGTCATAGAGAGACGCTCTTTAATATTTGTTCATTGGCTTTCTTTTGCTTGGGTAAATTTTCTATGGAGAGGGTCAGGTGTAGGAACTTCGAAAATTTTCAAAAGCAGCCAGCTGTTTTACATTTTAATATGTCCCAGCTAGGAGGTCAGTGATAAGGTAATATGCCAATTGTTGCCCAAAAGTTGTGCAAGTACCAAATTGCTTATTCTCCTCCCATTTTTTTTATTTTTATATTGTATCATATTACGGTATGTTTTTGCTTTCTGTACTGGGTATATCTCATATTGTAATTTTTTTCTATGGAAGATGTTGATTGTTGGTTTTTTGGAGTGGCACAGAAATAGTTTAATGAACAAGTAGAGACTAATATACTTTGTTTGAAGCTACTAGTTAAGATGAAGTATATTTTGTAGGAGGAGAAGCCATAGTCACATGTTTTGATTACATATCCAGCAGGAAACTACTTGGACCTTATTAAAGTAACATTTTACATACCGGAACTTTTATTCTGCAAAAAAGTTATACAAAAGTTGGTAGTACATATCAAATAAATTTTGAATGTAACATATACTGACATTTATATTGTTTAATAATATATAGGTATCAGAAGCAAGAAGACATTTTATTGTAATGAACAAAATAAGGAAAAGTCCACTCACATATGGTACTGGAAACAGAGAATGTACTTTGATATATGTTTGTTTCATTGTGAGTTTGGTCCATTTTTGTAATTCTGAACACTAAACAAATTTCACCCTTTAATACAGGCCCCCCCAGCCCCTGGTCTGTGGCCCAGTACCAGGTTGCAGGCCAGCTGGAAGCGGGTTGTACAAGTGACGGGCAAATGTGCAAGGCTCCATTTGTGTAAGTGGTGGGCAGGTGGGTAGGTGTGCAAAACCATCCCCACTCTGCCACCGCCACTGTTTTTATTAATTACACTTACTTATTTTATTAATTACACTTTATGCCGCACAACTCCTGAAGGACTCTGGGCAGCTTACAACAGAGAAAGCAATAGCACTCAGATGTTATACACTGCTTATCAGAGCTTTACATCTCTCCCCAAGCAGTTACAGAGTTAGCATATTCCCCCCAAACAATCTGAGTCCTCGTTCTACCGACCTTTAGAAGGATGGAAAGCTGAGTCAACCTTGAGCCTGGTGGGATTTGATCTGATAACCTGCTGAACAAGTCAGCAAAGATAGGCTGCAGTGCTGCCTTTAACCACTGTGCCAGAAAGGTTGGGGACTGCTGTTTTAATTTGTTTGAACGTTAAGTTGATAAAACAGAAAATAATCCTATATATTTGTCCTTTTTCCAAGACATAGTTCTTGGATGATTTAAGACTTACAGTAATCTTGGCCTTATGTTTTTATGTGCCAAAATGTATAATATTTGCCATGTTAAAACAATTAGTCTAAATTGTATGAATCCCTAATATTTCTTTGCAATTTTAAAATAGTCACCGATTTCAACATGGGTAGGCTTCAGCAGCATATGATCAGACTTGCATGAATACGGTAGAGAGTTACAGGACAAAGAGAAATATTCATAAAATGTTTCCACTGAAAGCTTCAGCAAATCAAAAAATCCATCACTATAGAGAGGATACCATCCAACGTCATTATTAGTATTAGCATTAGATTCTCTCGTGTTATGTACAGTAGCTTATCAGAGAGGGACCTCTGGTATTTTTGGTTTTGGGCATGTTCATCAGCATTTTCCCATGTGATGTTTAAAGTCTTTAAGGGGTCTATGTATCCTTCACTATTGTCATTAACATATATATTTTAAAAGGATTGACTAACAGTCTCTTATGGAATTCACAGCAGAAATTACTTCTCAGTTTATATGTTTGGTTGGTTCTTATCCTACATTCCTATCAATGTTTATTCAAAATTCTCACTAGGCTGCCCTACACTTGGGCATCATGATTAGAATAAAAGTGTATTCATCCCACATTCTGCAATCATCTCTCAGGTAGCAATTTATGAAGTCATCTAGCCATCACTGGGGCAATTGATCTCTTCCAAGGATAAGCTGTTGGAAGGAATGGGTGATGCTATAAATGAACACCTTTCTGACTGTTCCATAACTCTTAAAGAGATAAAGGCCTAAGAAAGGATATTTTACAACTGTTCTTTTCCATTACAATTGCTAAAGAGAAAGTTTTTGGCTTCTGAAAAAACAAAAGAACAAACTCTTCTAGTTGATCTCCCATTATGTAATTTTTGTTGCAGTGACTGAATCCTTCCAATGTATGAAAAGTTACATGTTTTACAGTCTATTACTGCCACCTTATGTGATTTCTTGCCACTGCACATCAAACCAGAGGTTACAATATTACCATTTTCCCATCCTAATGAATAGCTTCAGCATAGGAGTTGCAGTGACAGAGAAGTACACAGTACATCATGTAGAAGGTGGAACTGCCATACAATAGTTACACCTTTTCTTAATCGTATTGTAAATGCCATTGTGCCTATCTTCTCCATGTCTGTTAAAAATGCTGGAACATTGCCAGCTTTCATATAATATCTGAGGACATAGTTTTACAATGAAAATTGTTTAAGCATCATATCTAGCACCCAGCACCTGGGCTCTCAGAGAATGTTCCATAATCCTGCGAAATGATGCAAGGGCTAAATTTTTCCCTTCCTGAATAATTATGTAAAATAAACTCTGAACACTGAGACCTAATGTTGGGGCATCTTCCTTCTGGTAACCCTAGCCTGTAAAGAGAGCTGAGAATGCTGTTTTAGGCCCCCAGTTGCCCCTGGTAAAAATCAGTATGGAATTGAGAGTGATGTGTTATGATGTTTGCAGAGGGGAGGGGAGGATTGATAACTGGCTGACTTGGGCTAGGGATTGCTGAAGCAGAAGCAATGCAAAGAGCCAGATCACCTAGCTGTTCAGTATGTTTGCCTTTTTGATATTGGATGGGGTTCTTTCTTACAGAAAAAGAATTAGAGTTGATAATGATCTGACAAAGATCAGAGGGAATTGATGTTAGTTGGCATTAGGGCAGAAAATAATGTCATGGTAATGGGTGGTGAGAATCTGGTGCGAGATAGGGGGCATGTCACTCTAGCAGAAGATATGAACTTTTATAAAATTACCAATTTCTAAATTCCATTGTATGCATCTCAGTATGCTCAAATATGAGCTTCATTGGCTCCCAGTAGGTTTCTGAATGTAATTGTCATTTTCAAAGCCATTTAAGTACTGGGATGTTAGATGTTTGTTAGATGTCACTTAAATCCATCTCACAAGATCTGAGCATGCTCTGGATCCTTTCAATTAAATAGTGCAATCTGATAGTATCTAGAAAGCATGTGGTTGCACTTAGCCTCTGGAACAACATACTGTAGCTAAATATTTGAAGGATTCAACTTTGAACTATAATCCACATTCTTTTAGAACATTATATCTCAAACTCAGCTAAAAGCCATCGGGCATTTGGAATTCTCAACTACTAAGATAAATTAATGTTAACTGCAGGAATGTAAGCCTTGCTGGAAGGATTAACAATTACAGTACATTTTAGAGACTGATGCTGGCTCCTTCCTGATTCATAGGTGTATAAAAAAGAGAAGAGAAAAGGTTCTGATTATCTCAATTAATTCTAGCTTTTTTGTGGAATTTAATTTGGACAGTCTCAAAGGGATGATATTGTTTAATCCAGAGCATCCACTGTATAGGAAAGGACTGACCGTTTCCTTTCTATCCCTCATTATAAATTCCAGTACACACATGAACTATCCCATTCAGTATAGTTAAACTTTTCAATCACATTTCATTCAAATTAAAAGGTACTTCCATAAAGAAGGCTTCTAACCTATCCCTCTTTAGGCTTCTTTTTCTTCAGCCTCTAATACCAGTATCTTCTGGGAAGGCCACTGAAGTAAAGTTTATATACATTGGAGTAAGGCCCAATTTAAAGATATTAAAAACAGCCGCTTCTCCAAGCACTGGGCCATGAAATTAAATAAATGTTTTTAGGGGGTTATTGATGTCGATATTCTCGGAACAGACTGTTATTTCAGCCCTTCCCTATCTGTGAAGCCTTTGTGACAATGACTTGGATCTTTATTTTCATTTAGACTATTGTGTGATAAGTGGAGCTTGCTGTTAGTGGATAATTTGGCAGCTTTAGTAGTTATCAATAGGCTGCTATTTGCAGTAGCTTTAACCTAAAAAGCCCTATACAGTTCAATTTCATCTAAAGTCATCTGCTTCAGATGGATTCTGCCCACCCTGTAGCATCACCTCTAAAAGAGGTACTTCTAATGCCCCAAGAGATGAGGGGGATGTACACTGAAAAGCAGTTTTCTCATAGTCTTGTACATCTTGCCACCAGGAATGCATTTGACCCTTTGCAAGGCAGGAAAGACTATTTTGTTTTGAAATTTAGTGATGGTGGATTACCTTTAGTTGGGATTTTATTTTATGGACTGGAGATAGTGGGTCGTTTGAGGTTATGTTATTTTATCGGACTTCTTAGTAGGTTTTTTAAAAAAAATGCTTGTGAGCAGTCCAGAATCTTGGGGAAGGGAGGTATAATGCTAAATAAATAATAAACATGCTCTTCTTGCATCCCTACGGCTCTCCAGATATTGACGGATTGCTCTTTATTTCAGTAAAAAGGCCTTTATCGTTGGGAGAGTTCCTATTTATGATGCCAGAATGAAATAAATTGAAGAGTTGGGGCGGAGGGAGGGAACCACTGAGGGACCCGGGATGTCTGGCTGCTTCTAAAGCCAGAACTCGCCTGAGAACTTCTTAGCCTGATCGGTTTCCCAGCCGCCTGAGATTCCGCGGTGGTTTCGAAGCCGCCGGCCCTGTTGGAAATCCAGTGTCCTGCCTCCCCCCCTCCTCTCCGCAGTTCCCGGGACAGCTCCCGCGGTGTCTAGCGAGGCCGCGACCTGTAGGAGGAGACTTGCGCGGCCCTTTCTCTCTCCACCTCCGGCTCTCGCCATTGTTCCCGCCCCCTCGGCGACTCTTTCGGGCCTCTGTTCGCTGTGGCCGCCGCGGCACCGCTCGCTGTCTCCCTCCCGGCCTTTTCTGCCGCCGCCGCCTCCTCCTCCATCTCGAGCTCGTTTTGCTCGGCTCGCCGCTGGTCTGTTCCCGAAGGGGAGATCCCAGGCCTCCGACCGCCATGTCCCGCTATACGCGGCCTCCCAACACCTCGCTCTTCGTCAGGAACGTGGCGGACGCCACTAGGTGAGGAGATGGTGGAGGGAGACGGCCTGCAGCTATAAGGGAGCGGCTGTGGGAACGCGGTGGGCCTTTTCGGAAGAGCGGGGCTCGTCGCTCCTCTATTTTGAGAGCAGGGCGCCGAGGCAGCAACGTGGACTCGGCCGGAACGTAACGAGCGGCCCGGGTTAGGGCTGAGGGGGAAAGAAAGCGGCACCATTTTCGAGGAGGCGTTTATTTGTTTTAATTCCCCACCGACGTCTGTGCATTTAATACCTGCACCGAACATTACGAAGCTTTGCTTCTCAAGGCCTCTATCCCAAGGAGAACGTTATTCATTTCCTTGCAATTTTTTTTTCAAAACGTTATTTATTGGGTGTTAAAAAAACCCATAGAATGCACAATGGGAAAAAGCATGGGGGGGGGGAATAAAGCCTCTCTTTAGGATTAGGAAGTAAGAGCAGGATTTCTTCTCTCTCCCTTCCCCCTTCCCAATGGTAATTCTCCCTCATGCCTTGCTTTAGGGGGGCAACGAATTAATTCCTATGAGGAAGTCTTAATTTGCTATTGTATCGCTATAGCAATATGTTTCTCTGGGGGAATCTAGCTGCAGGCCCCAACACGTTGGCTCCAAGATTTGGGGAGACTTTCATAGATTTTTGATATCCTCCCAGTGTGCTTTCAGTGAAATGTAAACTTAGACCAAGGATATAATTCTGTGGATTCAATCTCACCGTCCTTTTCTTTTGATATTATTACCTCCAGGCCTGAGGTTTAATTGAAAGTCATATAACTTAATGATGCAAATAGGAATTAGGCTTCTGTAATTTTTTTAAATACAAGGTAGGTACTGTAAATTTTGAGATGTGCAATGTGGAGATTATAACTTGGAATGGATTGTATTTGCTGAAATTCTCTCCTGTTTATGAAGAGGCAACCAGTTTGTATAAGTTTCAGTTCTTGATATGTTTTGAAAATAACTTGACTTATCATGATAAGATTTTTAAATGTTAGATTTTTAGATAAGATTTGATTAGATAAGATTTTTAAATGTTAAATGATAAGATTTTTGCCCTTGTCTTCAAGTAGATATAAAATGTCTACAGTGTCTACTATGTTTCATCACTATCATTAATTGAAAATTAATGTTCAGTTTTAACTGATTTAAGTACAGTGCCCTGATTAAATTAACATTTAATCATTATTGATATACATGGTAAAGATGCCCCCAAATTGTGTTTGGCCCCTGGTAATTGTATTCATGCAATTTTTTTCTGCAGTATTATCAAAATTATTTGTAATTGCCTTCTGTTACTGTGTGTGTGTGAGAGAGTTATTTATTCCCCATTCTAATGATCAACCCCAAGATTTCCAAATTGTCCTTCATTCAAATATAATCAGGGCTGAGCCTGTTTACCTCCTTAGATTTATCATTTAAAAAATGAATATAGTAAACCTATTGAAACATTTTTTTCTTTCACATAGGAGACCTTTATCTAAACGTTTTTATAGTTATCCTGTCTTCCTGGGAACTAAGAAGAGAGCAGAATAAATAGATTGTATAACATTTGAATCCAAATTAGTCAAAGACGTTTTGGATCTAGCATAGCATCTTCCTGGTACCCGTCTCTAGCCCCTTAAAAGTTAGAAACTTTTTCCTGGGCTTATTGGTAGATGTGTAAACTCAGGATAATAAGTGTTTCAGATTGGAAGATGGCTGTTGTTATTATTATTAAGCGCATGATGAGAACATGACAGAATAGAAGTAAATGTCCACACACAGTCCATGTAATTATATATAAAACTTCAATGCAATACTGCAGTGCCTTCATAACTGGATGTCCAACTCAGCTATCCAGGCGATTCCCTCTGGATTTGCTTCATTCAGATCTTCTAGGGCAACGATGGTGAACCTTTTCGGCACCAAGTACCCAAACCGGAACACATGTGCAATACACATGCGTGTGCGCATGCCAGGGTGCTGGAAACCCAAAAACCATATGGCCGGTGTGTGCATGCCTGTTTTCTGGGTGATTTGGGGGCATTTTCAGCCTGAAAAATGGCCCGGAAAATGGCTGGGGTTTGACCATTTTGGGACAGTTTTCAGTCCCATTTTGGGGCCATTTTACGGCCATCTTCAGGTTGTTTTTGAGGCATTTTCAGGCCAAAAACGGCCTTAAAAAGGCTTGAAAAACACCCTGTTTTTTGGCTGTTTTTCTGGCACCTGCGAAGACCAGCTGGCTGGCCAGAAAGCAGAAGAACAGTTGGCAACAGTGAGCGTGCCCGCTGAGAGGGCTCTGCATGTCCCCTCTGGCACCTGTGCCCTAGGTTCACCATCACAGTTCTAGGGAATCAGAGAACCCATGTCTTGGGCAATCTTGCATAATATGTTTAATACTTTGCTAGGTGGTGACAGGACAGCCTATGTTGCTGCTGCTTCTGAAGGCCTCTTGAATTCATATATTTTCCTGAGCACACACTGCTACTCTGGCTCTTTTCAAGAGCTATCAAGAAAGATAGGGAGTGTACTAATTTGAAACACCTTTATTCAAATCTTTATTCAAATAGAACATGTTTCTATAGTTCTTTCCCCTATTGAACTACCACCCTTTTATCTTTCGATACAGAAAACTACATCCCTATAAAATCTGCTATTACCATTGCTAAACCTCTGTTTCCACTCCTTATAGTTCCCAGTCTTATCCCCAGGGTAATGAGTGATAAAAGTAGCCATGATGATATCAGAACAGGAGGAAAACATTCCTGTAGCATTACAGCCAAGGGCAGCTTAAGTTTATCTTGCTCATGGATGAGGACAACATGAGGAGATCTAATAAAATAAAGATGCTTCCAGGCCTTTTTTGTGTTACAGTTTAGGTACCAATAGAGAAAAGGCCTTTGACATTTATTTGGGAGTAGGAAACCTTTGACAATTTCACTGAATTTATTTTCATTGTAATAGATTCATAAATATAGGTTGCCTACATACAAACAAAATGATGCTGTGGAAATTCCCACTGATGGAAAAATCATGGATGTTGTTAATGAGTTAATTTACCTGCTGTTGATCTAGCAGGTTTCTTTCTGCAGCAAGAAAAGAGAGGAATGAAAAAGCACAAGGAGAGTGAATATGGTCACTTTCATTACTGTATTATATCCTCTTTCTATTAGAATATTCCATGAGGAGAGATACTCTCACAGGAATTTAGGAAGCAAGGCATCATATTCTGCCTTGGACCTCATGTATAGGGGGGTTTCTGCAATTTTTCTTTCAAAAAACGGTCAAATTCCTCATTTAATGGGAATTTCAGAATTAAACTACCTCTTTAAAGATGAAATGAATAGTTAATGATTTTCTTCTTTGTCAAAAATTTGGGGAGAATTCAATTTAGCTGACAGCTGTACAGTAGAGAAATACTATTTATTGGTTTACATCACAATACAATACAATGGTAGATGGGCCCTTTTATTCCAGCAAAAGGTACATAATCAATAAATGCTCTATTGAAACTAATTTTAAACAAGGCAAATTGATTAGGATCATGGCTGTTATTTAAAATTTGCTTGCTAAGATTCTAATACGGATCTGTACCACCATTCTTTTCACACACCCTCCATGTGGCTTGCTAATTATGTTTTTGAAATATGTACTTTTATGCTTAGATACTTCATCTTTATTCATTGGTTCTTATACTTAAACAACAGACAATGAATCAAATAATGTTTATGCACTAAATAACTATGAATATAGCAGAATGAGGCTCATGTAAATTGGAATAAGTTTGTTTAAATCCAGGGTTCTAAGGATTTCTTTATTTTTTTGAATGCAAAGGCTTTGTTCCAACAAGAGTGGAATTTCTTTTATTTTTTGTTAGAGAAGTGAGACAATTCCCTTTTTTTGTTTGTTTGCAATGACTAGCTGATTCATTATCTATAAGTGTCCAAATAAGTTTCTTTTTAGCTAATGAATAAATGATTATTCTGTCCAACCTAACAGAAATTTGTATAAACACCTAGTTATTTAGTTGTATAATAAGAAAACAGAAGTGAAAATAAAGAACCCAATTGCAGCAGTTAGCCCATGATTCCATTTGTACAACAAAGATTTTGTAGATATTGAATTAATCATTTTCTGAGTTCATACCACATGTTTATTGAACTTAATCAAATAGGTTAGGTCAACTCTGACCCTTCCCACACCAAGGCTCAAAAAATAACAACAAGTTCACACATGGTGCAATTTTTTTATATATGTGTTATATCTGGCCTTTTTCTCCAGGATCTCAAAGTAGCATATACATTACATACATACCTATAGCATTCTTTGTACAGAATTCTTTGTTTCAATTTTTGGATGTGCGTTAGATTGAGCTGGATAACTAGATTCTGAGGTGAGATTCTAAAGTGAAGGTGGAAATTTAACCTGGTTTTCCCCATGCTAATCTAAACTTTAATATTTGTCCTATACTGTAGCTGTTATGTTTATAACTAAATCATAGTATAATGTATTGTACAAATGCAGTTATTAATTACTAATCAGTATAGGTCCATCAGTAAATGTGATGTTTCTTTGATCCCCATTTATTTCATTATCACTTTTATGAGTTCTTGTAACCCTTTCCAAACTCATCACTACATTACATTTTTACTGTGTAAAGAAGTTTTCATTTTCTCTTTCCTGAATCAGTTTAATTGTAGACTTCATGTTCAGCTATCACTATATTTGTGAGAGAAAAAAATCCCATAGTGTTCTCACCTTCATAAGTCCTGGTATCTACCAGGCTACATTGGACTTTTTTTAGATTTGAAAAGAGAACAGTATATAATAGCAGTTTCAGGAAGGAAGAAAAACTTTGAGATGTTTTTGTTTGTGGCCTTTTTGTCATGCATTTAGCTGCCTGAATTGTTTCACTGTTCAAATAAAACACAAATAAAAATGGTCCATTACTAGAAAAATAAAGTTTAAGGGAGGATTTAAAGGTTTCTATCTGTTTTTGCTTAATATAATAGTCATATATTTGAAAGTACTCAATATTTGCCAATTTTGATTTCCCCAAGTAGCCAAAGTAGTTGTTAAAGTTTGAATTAATACCACAAGAAATTTTAGGATTATATGAAGTATTTTTAAAAATATTTTTAAATATAGAAAACATTTCATGGGTACCAGGTGCCATTATATAGAAACACTCATGTTTTTTTGCCTTATTTCTAAAACACTTCAGGCCTGAGGATTTGCGCCGTGAATTTGGTCGATATGGCCCTGTAGTAGACGTATACATTCCGCTTGACTTCTACACAAGACGCCCACGAGGATTTGCTTATATACAATATCCTTTATTTCATTGTATTGTTATTGCGGTACATTGTTGTTATTGCATCCTAACTTAATGTATTTATTTCTTTGTCTCAGAAAATGTAAAGCAGTCCACAGTGGCTGGCAAGCACCCCAAAGTTTGAATGAACCCGGTTAGATAGAGTCCAAGCAGGCAAGCCAAAAGACACCTTAAAGTTCAAGCTTCAAGGAATAAAGAGGGAGGGTGGAAAAAGATAAAAAGAAAACTGGAAGAGGGAAAGTCCTTTTTCAAGGAAAAAGACAAAGCCACAACACCAAGTTAAGGCTTCGGCTTTCCGACATTTGCACGAGTTCCAAAGTCAAAGCCAAGTCTGATTTGGTTGGTTCTACGGCCCTTGTCAAGTCCATCTAGCAAGCCCAAAAGAGTAACGGTCAAGATCAAGTGACATGGAGGTAACTGACAAAGTTTCCTTTTGTATCTTATCGCTCAAACTCTTACATTTCAAGTCAAGAATTTGTTTGTTTATAACTGTTCTAGTTTTAAATACTGTTTTCTTAAATTAATACAAAATAATTGTATACAAATATTTGTTGGCTTTTTTATTAATTCATTCCCTAACAGAATCAATATAAATGCAACAGTGCTTGTTTGATTATCTAGCACAATTTTTATATCATCAAAATTTATTTGTTGTAAAATAATTTTCAAAAACAGCAAAATGAAAAGAAATTCAGATTATGAAAATAAGAATAATATTGAACTATATTTTCAAATTTTAAACTGCAGTTATCCATTAGATACTAATGAAGACCCTTATTGCAAGGTGCATACCATAACTATTTGCACCCGTTCAAAGATGCACTATAAGGGCTCAATTATACAGAGAATTCCTTCCTGTCAGGGCTTTGGCATTCATATAAAAGAAGCAGATTTGTTACACCAAGATATGCCATTGAAATGAAATGAAGTTAGCCTGTGCAGGAATTTTGCATTTGTTTCAGTGCTCAGAGATTTTTGGATTTAAAATGCATTCACTCTATTTTGTTAGGACATTGAGATGCTTCATATTTTGCAGTACACCAGACATAGGTCTTCCATTGCTGCTTTTGATTAGTTTCAGGTGTTGATTTATTGCATTTGTTTACTTTTGGTCAATGTTATGTAAATCCACCCAGTATGATTTAGTCAGCAAGCCATGATTAAAACAATTATGTTTATGATGTGTGAATATAGACAAAGTGTGAAGGGAATTTACGTTTCCAAACACAGCTGACCAGGATTTTGAAGTCCCACACAAAATACCAACCAACCTTGTAATAGATAATACTTGAAAATTCAATCTATGTACTAACTTTTGCATGGCTGTGCAAAATTGGAATGATTACATGATAAGGCAATGATGCCTTCTAGCTATTCTGGGACCCTGGTAGATGTTTCAAATGGATAGAATGCAAAGCCAGTAGTGTTTTGAAACATTTAGTGAACACCTAAAAGTAAATTGTGGCCATTGGTTCTTTTTCCTGAATGGGGATGTGATCTTCCTTTCACACTTTACATATTTCTTAGCATATGCCTTGATATAATGTTGGTATAATTAAGAGACTATATAAAATATGCAACAGTTAAGTTTTATGTAGAATATAAAAATAAGAGAATTTATTTTAAAAATATTTGAATGTGTTGTCTATGCTATATGATACATTTTTTTGCTTTGTGCATGTTTAAAGTGTCCTTAACAGACAGTCATGTTTGAAGA
The DNA here is from genome assembly GCA_027560395.1 of Boaedon fuliginosus. NCBI lineage: Eukaryota > Metazoa > Chordata > Lepidosauria > Squamata > Lamprophiidae > Boaedon > Boaedon fuliginosus. Next base: position 210,418 of record JANHGC010001299.1, on the reverse strand, counting down.
TGTTCGTGATGCAGAAGATGCTCTTTATAACCTCAATAGAAAGTGGGTATGTGGCCGGCAAATTGAAATACAGTTTGCACAAGGGGATCGCAAAAGTAAGTGAAAATAAACACATCACTTACTTATTCTGCAAATATTTATTTAAGAAAGTAGATTTTCATATTGCTTAGAATGATACAAGCACAAAAATCATGACACTCACAATGTAGAGGGACAGTTTTATTAAGATGTAAACGTAATAGCATGCTAACAATGTAAGACGATTCTGTTTCTTTGCATTCGCCCAGTGTTTGTTTTAATTTCCAGCCCCAGGTCAGATGAAGTCAAAAGAACGTCGCCAGTGTTCTCCAATGGATTACAGAAGATCAAGAAGCCGCAGCCGAAGGAGGACACGTAGCCGAAGTTCATCATGGGGCTGGAGTAGAAGACACTCTGACAGCTTTAAAGAGTAAGTTAGTTTCAATATCAACCAGTGTAAAAACTACTTTATAAAGTGGGGCATGATTCAATTGCATAAACTGCTTCAAGAGAATATAATGGCAAACATGGTAACCAGTGAGGGAAAGGAAATGCTGTTCAAAGTTATTTTGGAGTAGAATAGCATTTAGAAAACCATAAACGAATGAATAATGACATCTGTTACTTGTATAGGTTCAGTAAATCTGTATCCTTAAAAAATAATTTGAACACAAGGACTAGAGATTAGAGTTGATCCACAATGTAGAGTTAACTACTACCGTGTTTCCCCGAAAATAAGACCCTGTCTTATATTTTTTTGGCCACCAAAAAAGGCACCAGGCCTTATTTTGG
>JANHGC010001299.1:148130-162868 GCA_027560395.1 Boaedon fuliginosus | reverse complement strand
ATTTGAAAAGTTTGTAACAAAACTTCAAAATACCTGCTGGGCTTATTGTTTATTTGTTTTGTTACTGGAATATGATTCAAAATTAAACAAGTTAAAGAATGTACCATTAAATAGATAGAGAATTTAAAGAGAACGATTGATAATGAAAGCATGTGAATAACAGTGGAAGATAATTATTAAATTTATGCAAGTATTACTGTTTTTTTGTTGCTATATTATACTACTGTTGATTGCCAAAATTGATAATTCAGATTCAGAATCTGCTGAAAATAAAATATTCAGGATGGATTTTTAAAAAATATTTGGTGGCATTGTCATAAAGCTCAACAATCCTAGAAGATGATTCATCCTAGAATGAATCAAATTTTAAATGTATTTTCTGCCACCTATTTTTCTATATTATTAAATGTTAATATTCCTACAAAGCATACATAGTTGCTATTGTATATGATAACAGCTGCTTTGATACTTTATCCTCCTTACTAGAAATTACAGGTAATTCCTTTTTTAGAACAGTAGCGAACTAACTGGGAATATGCATTATTGTCAAAAAATAACTTTTTACTTAAATGAATTTAATTTAATCTGGAAACCATTTATAGAGTAGGACTCAATGCATGAACTTACACTACATCCAAAGTTTGTGTATTTCTTAATGTTAGACTTTAAAATATCACATTTTGTGTGATTCATTATAATTATGAGATGCTTTCTCTGATTAATAATCAATTAAGATCACCTTTATATGCAGTGCTATTCTTTTCACATTGAAAAATGTAGCTTCTAATTTTTCTTTTATTACATTTTTGCCTTTTTCTTTGTTTTGGTTTTAAATATCTGTTGAATAAAAAGTTTTTTAAAAAGGTTAACAAAAAAATTAACAAAGGGGCCCTTCAGTCTGGGCTCATTTTCATTATTTCAGGTAGGACAAATTCACTAGCTGCTTCCTTCCACATGCTTGAAGAGTCTTACCAGTTTAACCACTTCTGTCAAGGAAAGTGAGAGCCTACTGGACAGTTATTCATAACTGGATAATCCCTATTCATTTCACGTCAGGGTCTGCCTAACCATTTTTTGAAATGTTCCTCCCATGTTTGTCTAAAATGTCTAGGATTTTTATTGACTGAGCTCTCTGGGGACTTAAGAAAATTTGCAGTGATTTGGCAGAAGAAAAAATTATTCATTTCCTTGATTGACTAAATCAAAAATTTCCAGGCTTTCTGGGTGGTCTTGCTCACTATTTTATTCACAAAATATTTGTTTTCAAATATTTAACAGCTCTTGAAGTAAGCCTTTGGGGAATTTTGTTTGTGAGTTACAGATGCAGTGCTGAATTTCATTTAGAGCTACGTACGTTTTTTGATCAAATCACTATGACTATAAGTAAGTAGTGAAGAGTATTTTTGAGCTATCAGCACAGATAGCAAGCCCCCCCCCCGCCCCATTCATCTCAATGGTTCACTAGGTCTAATGTGTTTGATGGCTGTACTGTAAATCATAACCAGAACTTTGAACCTAGCTTTGGCAGCCATTGCAGTTGCTTCACTGTGTTGCTCCATCTTACATTTAGTCCATTTTACATGGACTACAGTAGTTTTTAAATCCTATTCAAGGGTTACCCACTAAAATTCATTACAATAATGCAATTAGTAGTGCATGAACAATTGGTCAGTAGCTGACTGTCTCTGTCTAGCAAAAAGGGAGCTTTCTATATGAGATGAAACAGCTTTCAGCATTTAATGACAGCAACTCATGGAAACCCCATCCCAAATAAGCCTACCACTAGCTTGTTTTTCCCCCCTGAGGTAGTGCAATCCCATTTGAAATAAGCCACTCCCTGCTATACTTGTATACCAAGTATAGATGGTTGTCTATCTATAAGACCTGTATCTTGACAAGATAACTCTTGTCAGTTTATTATTAACTCTTATTACTGTATCTAGATGCTGGTTCAGAATGCATGTATCTTTTCCAGATTCAGATATTACAGAGAACTAGATTGATGACTATCCCCAGCAATTTCATATAATTGTTAAATAGTATTAGGGATAGAAGAATACCTTGTATCCTGTAGCAAAATTGCCAAAGAGGCAGTCTGGTCACTTACTGCTGTTCGCTGAGATCTTCCCTGCAAGTAGCAAAAAACTACTAAGAGAACCAATTGATCAAGTAAGCTCAACAGAGTCATCCTATATGTCTTTCTGGCAGAAGCCATCAATCAGAGCTACCTTGGCTGATTCCTGAAACAAGAACTCAGTCTTAAAAGGGTCAAGATGATTTGATATCCCCTGAAAAGTCTGCAAGTGTCTAGTCACCATCCTCTTTAAGTTCTTGTTTAAAAAAAAAAAGAAATGTTTGTGAATAGACAGTAATTGCTGACATCCTAGATCCAAGGAGGGCTTTGGCAGCTGTCTTATTTTTATGGATGCTGTTCCGTTTGTGCAGCTTTAGCCTGGAGATAAAAATTGTTGTGATAACGAGGTCCAGGTTTTTCTAGCAATAGGCTTCTTGGGTGGAAATGCCATGAGATAATGTAGACAGAAATATAGCCAGAAGTGATTTTATGTGTTTGAAAAACTGTTTCGGGATAAAGTTATCCATTTTACTTATATAAGTTGACTTTAGTTGTATTAGCCAAATATATGGCTAGATTCAGGTTGTCACATAATATGGAGATACTGTTTGATGTTGCAATGGAGCTGGAATCATGGGATGCAACAGTCCTGATTCTTCTTGATCTCTTAGCAGCTTTTAGTACCATTGATTATGGTATACTTCTGGACTGACTGCATGGAGTGATGCATCTCCTTTCTCCATAACCAATCCAGTTGATGTTGGTTGGAAGAGAGAGGTTGAGTAATGGCTGTAATTTGTGTTGAGTTCAATCCTTGATGAAAGCTAAACTTCATGTTTAACATGAAATCTTTGAATCAGGTTATCTGGTATATCAGAAATGTGCCGGTACCTCTCATGATATTTCATCTTGACTCTAGGCAAACCCGAAAGATAACATCAAAGCCCAATGCAGTGCCTGGAGGAAGTTGAATGTTTGAATGGGAAGGAAGGAAGAAGCTTAGGCTTAATCTGACCAGCTTGAATGGCTGTGGGTCCTTAGGCCACCAGATCTTTTATCTTTGACGCAGAAAGGAGTCATACTACTTCATTTGGGCCACAGTCTAGGACAGTGATGGCGAACCTTTTTGGCACCGAGTGCCAAAACTGGGAGCAAGTGAGCCTGCATGCGTACTCGCATGCCAGAAACTGAAAGAACACGTGATTTTTGGTGCGCATGTGCACAGCTTCGGATTTCCACACATGCGCACAAGACCAGCTGTCCTATGTGCATGCGCCAGTTCCACTTGGTGGCTTTTCGGATCCCCCAGGATGAAGGGCCCCTCTCCAGCCCACCTGAGGAAGGGGGGGCGGTGGTGGCCACCCTGCCGCCTGCCCCAAAAGAGAAAAATGCTCCTCTCCAGCCAGAGCCCTTCCTAGCTGCACAAACTGCTCTCCTACTGCTTGCCTGGCAGGGGAGGGTAGGGGCGATTCACACACGCTGCCCCGCCGCCCCTCCCAAAAGAGGAAAAAATCCCCCTCTCCAGCCAGAGCCTTTCCTGGCTGCATGGACTGCTCTCCTGCTGCTTGCCTGGGGGGAGGGAGGAAAGATCCAGACCGCGTGTTATTGCCAGCAGCTCTGCAAGGAAAATGAAATTGAAAGTGCAGGTCGCCCGTTCGTATGTGCACTCCAGAACCCAGAAGAGAAACAGGTGATGGCTCTGCGTGCCCAGAGAGATGGCTCTGTGTGCCACTTCTGGCACCCGTGCCATAGGTTCGGCATCACTTGTCTAGGACACTTTTGAACTCACAGCTCCTGTTTGAAAGACAGTGTGGGAGAATGCCTTTGAACAGATGATTTTGTGTACCAGTTGCACCCTTTCCTGGACCCAGAAGTCTTTCTTCTGATGATGCTTGTCATCTCATGGAAGGATTATTGCAATGTGCTGAATGTGGAGCTGCTATTGTAAACTGTTAAAAAAATGCTATAGCTGGTTTAAAAAGCTTGTGCAGTAATGTACATGCCCTTTTAGCCCCCATGTTTTGTGCAATGCATTGGTTACCAGCTGACTTCTGGATGCAATTAAATGTGCTGGTATTGATTAACAATACCATCTAGCAGGACTCGGGAAACAGGAGCTTTTCTATTATCATGCCTGAAACAGCATCCCCTGGAGATTTGTGTGACCATTAGTTTACCAGACTATAAAAGAGAATTGAAAACATTTGTCTTTCCCCCCAAAAATGTGGATTAGTATGGTTGTTACATACACATCCAGGTTAGTCTTATTTATTATTTATTTATTTCGATTTATACCCCACCTCTCTTCCCCGATCAAGGGGAACTTGTATTCCTTATGACCATTCACTTGTACACATGACCTGTTGGGCCTGCACATCTCATAGTGCTCTCCTGCTCTCTACCTAGGTTGTCTAGATAGATGGGTCTAGAGTATATGAAACAACGCAACTCTGATTAATAGCCAGGAAATCTTAGGAACATATTCAAATAAACTGAACAGTGGGGTACATAGTGTTCTGATGGAATACATGGAGATTTGATTAATTCAAAATTTCAGCTACACTTCACTGGATTCTCCTCCTGTCTGTCACACATTTGATCATCCAGAACAACTGCAAGAAGGATGAGTTTTAGGAGCCCTTTTAAAGCCCTTGCTTTGTTGATTCATAAGTCTTGTAGCTGTTGATGGGATTAGGAGGTTTTTTCCTGTGTGCTCAGTGCCGACCCCACAGGGTCCTTTGGTAACATTTCTCCTTAACAAGTTGATTTTTACCTATCTCTTGTTTTGGCTTTTGTCCTCTCTGCACCCATGCTATCTCTATTTTTAGATGATGGCAACTTCAAGTTAGTTTCACATTTTCACACAATTCAGTCTCAGGTTCTCACATGTGGGGTTTTTCTGTTGCTTTAAACCCTGAGCAGCCTGGGTTGGAAGATGCATAACTACGGCAGAGCAGTTTTCATTAACGTGTCCATTTATTTATCCATCTGTTGCTTCCGGAGAGCTGGCTGCAGAATGAGCTATGTTTGCCTCCATTCTGCATAGCATCTACATAGCACAGCCAACAGAACACAACTAGCCCCCTTACCACTTTGGTACAAAAATCCTCTCCCTCCTGTGGAGCTGCCCTTATGCTGCCATGGCAGTGTAAACCTAATCCCAGCTTGAGTGCTGTATGCCCAGACTCATGGGGCAAAGATAACCTTGCTGCTCACTTGATTTGTTGTTAAGTTTCTTTTTTCTTTTTAACTTAAGGTTCGGTTTCTCCTATTTTCTGTTTCTGTTATTTTTCTTTTAAGATTCTTTCACGATATCAACTTTTCATCCCCAGTGATATTTGCTGAAAAGAGCAATAATTGGAACAAGAATTTCTAGCTAGAGATACTGATTTCAATTACATACCTTTTTTGATCCTGTTCTGTATCAGGGCTTACATACCTTTACAGAAATCAATCCACAATTGTAATCAAATGGTTATTCAACAGAAATCTGCAATAAGTGACATCTATTTGCCTTAATCATGTTTTATGAAGAAGTTTGAGTTGCGACTTTCTTGCTAGAATTAACTGAACTAGACTGAACTAAAATAATTTGGTTTTAGTTTAGTGAAATGTGTAAACCCAGTCAGTATGTTTTCTGTTCATGTCTTTATCTGAATCCTGGCTTGGTCCTTTTATTGATGTTTGAATTAAAGATAATATTTATTGATTTAGATTTAAATTTAGATTTAGATTTAGATTTAGATCCAGATCCAGATCCAGATCCAGATCCAGATCCAGATCCGGATCCTATCTCTCTTCCCCGGTCTGGGGAGGCTTGCTTTATTTATTGTTCACTAGGCCAACATAAACTTCTTTCATCATTTGGTCCTGCAAGAATCTATAGAATTACTTTCTGGTGGAATTGGTGAATTATATTATTGTTATATTAGATAGTGAAAAGTGATTGAGTATAGTTGAGAAGTTGGTGAATACTTTTGCTGGTTGCTAAGAACTGGAGACTTAATTACAATGTAGTGCTAGGCTTTTGTATGGTTTATTTGTTTTTCACTTAGTATATTGGGGTTTGTAAGCCATGGTTTGTTAACTTAAGGTTACTCAGTTGTGATTCAACAGATAATTGGATGAACCCAGCCTACCTGTAGCTGTTTTTGAAAAGTGCTTGACTACTTAAAAGGTGATAGAATTTTATCTACTGCTTACATTAATTTCTGAGTTTAATTACACTATTTTATCTCTTTTAAACAAAATACATCATAGTATCAAATTAATCTGAAGGGTTTCATTTATTTAGTTAGCAAGAGAAACTCTGCTCTAAATAACTTGCTCAAGCATGTAAGTATGCTGAATGGTAAATAGGGAAAGAGCTACCTTTGTCATGACACATTCTGTCTCAGATTATAAAATGGCTTCCTTCCCTTATGTCTTTTAAATATTATGACAAATTTATGGTTTGGCTGCATCTTAAATTGTAGTTCCTTATTTCGCCTGCCTTTGGGCTTGTTGATTAACTGCCATGCTTAGTGGCTTCATTTTTTTAATGCCTGATTTAATGCGTGACATTCATCTCAATGAGGCCCACCTCAACAAGATTCATACACGATGGAAAGTAAAATGACTGAATAAGTAGAAGCTAAGATATCTTTCCCCACTATAGTTATTGAATGAATGAGTAAATGAAGCTGCTCAGCTTGAACATTGTTGCTCTTGTAGTGTATAATAAGTCAAAATCCAAGAAAAATAAATATAATAAAATTCCATATGCCATATAAAGTATATAAGTTTATAAGTATATAAGTTTATATACTTATAACACGTTCAGGGGTTAAAGATGTCGTTTACTAGGATTTATGCTAAGTATAACTTTCTATTTCTATGTCAATTTCTGTGTCAATGCTATTTGAATTAAACATTGCTCATAGTACATAATTTAACGTTCATGTGAATACAGGTAGTTACGACCAGTTGCTTAGAGATCATTTTAGTTACTTCAAACCTTCCAAATGGACTTAACCCGATTTTGAAATGCCAATGTTAAACCCCTTCCCTGTGTAATCATGTGATTATATTTTAGGCAATCAGTCCACATTTATGTGGTTATATGACCTTGATTTATGAAGTTTGTGGCAAACTAGTGGTTACTTTTGGTTTTGGCAAAGAAACCATCCATAGCGAACAATGAATTTGTTTAAACAATCACACAGGTCACTTAATCTCAAGAAATGGTTGTAAAAATGTCACACTTTATGACCATCACATCTTAAGACCATAATTGCCAGACTCAATTACAGTTGTAAATAAAAGACTATCTATAATTTAACCAACTCTTATTTTTTTTATTATTGTCTGAAGATGGTAAGGTTGGCAGTCAATCTAGACACAAATGGAACTGAGCACTTTCTATCATTGAAGTTCAGGCTGACAATCTCATGGCTGATTTAATTTTGAGATTAAGATGATGTTGTTGTTGACTTCTAATTAGTTACACATTGTTTCTCTAATTCACATTTAATTATTTCCATCATTCCAGTTCTTTTTAATTCTTCAAATTCACATCTTTTCTCGTTTGTATTTAGAAATCTTCTGAGAAAGAACTTTCCTATTACAGCAAGTAACTTTCCCTGTGACTTCAGATTGTTGCTTCTGATCCTAGACGTCCAGTTTGAACTATAACAATTAGTAGCTATTACAGTCTATGGTTATGTTTAGTGATCATGCTATGATAGTGACTTCTATAGATTATTCATTGTAATTTGGTAGAAAATTAAGTTTTGATTAAATCATTCTTCTGCATTACAAGTGAAAGGATGGTAGACATTATATTTTTAATTTCTTTCTCTTATTCTAATTTTGCAAACTGAGCAGCCTAGTGGCCCAGAAATGGAATTCTTTTTCCTCACAATCAGGAGGCTGAGAGTTCAATTTTTAGGTAGTGGCAGATATTTCTCTCTCTCGGTGCAAAGAGAAAATACCTGCTGTGAATTCAGTGTAGGCATCAAGAAGGGCATCCGGCCAATAAATGCTCAGCTCCATTTGGTCTCCCGGATTCCATCCCAATGCAAGAGATTACAGGGTTGTTAAAAGAAAAAAAATTCTAAGTTTGTAAGCTGGATGAACTCAGTTAAAGTGGTGATGGATGTTCCAATCGTAGATCTGGAGATTAGGTTAGGGCAGATCCTCATGGAGAAAATCTATGTGGTTACTAAGAATTGACACTGATTTGATGGCACATAATCCTATTCTATTCTATTCTATTCTATTCTATTCTATTCTATTCTATTCTATTCTATTCTATTCTATTCTATTCTATTCTAATAAATCAATTCTAAGTTTATAATTAAATTCACTGAAACTTGAAATCTTAATAAAATTTTTGCTGATAGTATTCTAACATTGTTATGTTTTCTTTTACATTTTAGGGTGCTGTGTTTTTGGAAGGAATATCACTTAAACATGTAATTCAAGTAACAACTCAACCAAGGTTAGGAGAAATCCAACTTAAATGTCAACAATTTTGTGGCTGGAAAGGGTACGTGAATATAATTTTTAAAATGTAGTTTGAATATTCTGTAACACATTTTCTCCATCATGGCACGAAAATGGATGTCTGCTTGGTTAGGCTTGTTTTGTTTGAGGATGTTGTGAATGGTGTCAGTTGCTTGGCCAACGGGAGGAATAGAATGAGTGACAGCAGCACAACAACGGCTCAGATAGCTGACAAGACAACAGTGGATTGAGTAGTTTGTGGCTGGTGTGTTTTTCTGGACAGTGACCAAGTGGAACTGCGTTGAGCAGTGATCTCTCCATTACAATGGTTGTGGTGCTTAGTAGTGCAGTGGATCAGTTGCTTTGCTTCAGCTGAGAAGTGCCTCAATAAATTCCAGAGGACTTGGCTCTTGCCCACCTTCTTGGGAATATTTTTTAAAGATAGACTTGGCTGGGCTACAGGATGAGGAAGTAGCAGTGGCTGTGAGATCCTGACTACTGGAGTCCCCAGTAGATCTGAAGTCCTAGGTTCCAGGCAGTTTGTGGCAACAGGAGCAGGAGAAGGCAGAAGAGCTGTGGGGAAGCTGCTGTGTGTCTTCCAACTGCTGTTCCAATGGCTACATGGTAAAGCAGACCAGGAAAGACTTGGCACTTTGCCACTGGCACTTAGATTTGAGATTTTATGTGGGCCAGGAGTTTTTTTGCTTAGTTTTGGTTTGTGTTTGGTGTTGCTGGATCCTTTTTGTCCCCTTGGGTGAGAGATGGTAGGTATTAGAGGGGTCTGTGGCCCATTCCTTTTGGGTATGTGCATGACTTCTCCACTCCCAGTTGACAACAAGAATGGGGTGGGGAGATGGGGTATAAGAAGGTTGGATTTGGAATGATGGAAGAATTGGATTGAAGGAATGTTGCATGAGACGTTAGATGGAGGTCTGCTTGGGTATAATCTTTGAGTGTCTATACAACTGTACCCTGGACCAGGTAAATGATGTGTTCTGGTATTGTCTGAGTCCCTGGAGGCCAGAAGAGTCTGGGGATGAATTGACTTTGGGCTCAACTCTGATAATACAGAGTAGATTCCAATATTTATCTCTCCAAGGTCAGGTGATTTGATTCTGGATGAGGTTCCACTTCCCTGGACTAAGCTGGAGCCCAATTTTAGAGCCCCCCAGAACTCATGGCTCCTGTTTGATTGTACAGATTTGCCTTGTGTGCTAATTGTGCCTTTTCTGGACCAGGAGACCATGCTTAGAGTCACTCATGCTTTGGTTACCTCTCAGCTGAAGTATTGGAAGTTCCAACTGGTTCCGAATGCAGAAGCATGCACAATATTGGATAGTACTAGGTTTGTCCATGTTTCACTCTTATTGTGCAAGTAGCACAGTCTTCCAGTTTTCTGGGTGCAATCCAAGGTCCTGGTTAGCTTATTTAAAGAGCCTGACATGGTATGGCACGTGGTTATTTGTGGGTCTGCCTTTCTCTAAGAATATCTCCTGTTCTTGGTAGATCAGAAAGAGTACACATACTGTAGGTCCGGCCCTGATATTTTGTCACCTAATGGAACCTTAAAAGCATGACTTCTCCATAGCCGCCGCTAGCTTGTAGAACATCTTTCTGCTGGAGATTTGATGGGCCCCACCCTTCTAGCCTTTTTTTTTTCAAACAATTTTTTATTACCCACCCTTCTAGCCTTTTGAAAGGCTGTTAAAATTTTGCTTTTCATTGAGGTGCTGGGATTTTATGGGCAGAAGGCATGGAAGGAGAGTAGCTGAGACTGCCGCGGGCATCCCAAGGGAGACAATTCTGCTGTTTCTGTTTATTGTTTGTATGATTGTTTTATTCATTTTAGAATATTTCATATTCATTCTAAAATATTTATTTCTTCCATTAAAAAATCTGAAATCACGTCATTCATTTGGAAAACAGAGGAAAGGTTCAGGCTTTTAAAAGGAACTGGCAGTTTATTTTTCTACACTGGTGTATGACAGCTATCTAACAATCTCTAATATCGTTTTCAACTAATTCTTGTCAATCCTTGATCCTCAACTATAAACTCCTACATTTTAATCTTATAATTGCTGTATTAAACTGATGATAAAAGGGTATGGGGTTAAATAGTGTGCAGTGTTCTAAATAATCTTCATAACAAAAGCTACTTTAATTTAGAAATTGTCTGAGGATCCAACAATGGATTAAATGGAGTGCAAAGAAAATTGTTTAGTCCACCTTATTAAAAATATTCCTACATTCAAACTCATAATAAAATTGATATTCATGAAAGACTGGTTGGTACTGGGTACTATTTAAGATCCTTTTTCACCTCCTCTCATTAGGACTGGATTCCCTGGGGCACAACCTATTTCCATGGATGAGCAGAATATTAAATTGTTAGAGCAAAAGCCATATAAAGTAAGTTGGAAGGCAGATGGAACTCGGTAAGTTGAAGTTCTTTGTGAATCAAAGGAGTCATTTCAATAATTCTGATACATTAGAGTTTTTTTTTAAATCTGTTGGTACAGTTTTATATAGCCTTACAGTTTAGTAAGTTAGTTTATACTATGGTTACAAAATCATCAGTCTGAATATTTTTAGCTTGCTTCTTATGTGTTATGTCAGAACTTTTCATCTTTCATTTTAATTTGCATGCTTTGTCTTATCATGAATGTTTTTTATTGTATAAATGCTATGGTCCTTATTTAAGGTCTGTCTCCAAATAAAACCGGGGAAATGAGGCGGGGTATAAATTGAATAAAAATAAATAAATAAAATAAATAAAACGGGATCATTTTGCTTTTAACACATACCAATGAATTATGTATATACTATATTATATACTAACATGGGATATTAAATGCTGCAACACCCAATTAACCTTATTCACTAATGTGATAGGGGAAGAACAACGTAAGATCAGTTGGGTGCTGGTTGTTTTGGTCAATGTGCAGGTGGGTACTTAACTAATGCCTTCGATTAACCAAAATTAAGAGCAGAAGTACATGAAAGCTGACCTGTTAAGAAAATAAGCAGCTGTAGTCAGGATGATTTAAAGAAGATTACATCCAACTGTGAATAACATAATATATACTGACAAAGGCTGAATATTTCATTTGTACATTTCCCCCAACAGGCAGTGTATACCAAAAGTCAGGTCCCATAGGCCGATCAGATTATGTTTTATTCATTTTATTAATGATTTTTATGAGAAAATATTCAAAGGCACAATGAACAAGTAAGGAAATGCTTAGATAAAAATGGCAATGAATTTAAACATGTAATGTAATTTATATAATAAATTATTTATGTGACCTTACTTTTATATAATAATAGTCTTTAAGCAGAAGTCTTGTATTCTATATTAAAATCTGTGATTTTGATGAAACTGTAGAGTAAGTAATGCTGCTTTATGTATGCAGCTTGCCTTAATCTGCTTTTCTGAGAAGTAGGATTGCCATTTGATAAATTGCTAAACTCCTTTCCATATTTTCCCTCTAATTCTGAGATTAGGATTCAGATATTTTGAATTGATGTTGGAAATTTTTGATATAGTTAAAGCCATACATTTTTTTCGAGTTTGCTTTTACATTTAATAACTTGGTACAAAGATAATTATTGGGACACTCTGAGAAACAATAAAAAAAGCTTGTTTTATCTTGCCTGTTGGTATTAGTATATTTTTTGATATCATATCGATAAATGTTTTAAAAATAGACAAATTGCTAAATTTCCATAATTGGAATACATTTTGTACAAATTAGAGATAGTCAATTAAAAAATGAAACTCTGTTAGAGTAGGAACAGAAATTGTTGTATGCTACATTCTCCAAGACGACCATGGAGAAGGAGAACTTGAAGGTGAACCAACATCTGGGATTGTCACCTGGGACCTGGGAGTGTCCCTTCTCCATTGTGACACCTCCAGAGGTTCATTTGGATACTACTTTGATGATATTGTACACGTTAAAAGCCTGTCTAGTTTCCTAATCCCTAGGATAGGATATTTGGGGAACCCTGAGTGATTGGTTGATTGTTTTTGCAAATATTTAGATTAATTCTTTCTTTCTTTTTCCTATTTAAATATAAGCTGCCCAGAGTTATTTTGGAATCAAGTGGCTTCTAAATTTAATAGTTAAGGGAGCTATAGTTTTACAAACAAAATAATTTTGGAAGAAGTAGGTTATCAAAATTGAAATTATACAAGAAAGGTAATTATCACAGGAAGGGGAGGTTTTTCTCTATATGTGGTGCTCTTGGCTTTTATAATAAAAAGTATAATTAGCCCAGGTGGTTAGTGGCTTTCTCCAGTCCCCAGATACATATCTCATTAATAATGTTTGTAGCAGATGTTTTTTCTAATGAGTAGAGTTGGACGTTCAGGCCTGAATGGCATAGCAAAGGTAATGAGACACTCATCTTTAGGAGAATAAAGCTACGGATAATTTTAAAAAGATGTTGGTAATCTGCGAAATAAATGGCAGTTATGAGAAGGCAATCCTACATTTTATGTATAGAAATTTGCAAACTGATCAAAACCGATTATGTGAAATCCAATTGTTAGGAAATGTAATTATTTTGCTTTTGAGGCTTACTTGTAATTTCCTGAAATTATTAAAAGAGACATATAGAGGCAATGTTCCTTTAGCCTGAAGAAATTGTTTTTGTTTTGGAAAATAATTGTTGCATTTTAATAACATGTGCATAGTTGTTAGCTGTAACAAGCCAAATGTGAACATGCTAGCTCAGTCTGCTTTTCCGTGCAACATCTGTTGTTACATTTGAACCTGATTAACTTCTAACTTGCATAAATAATATTTTGATGATTGGGGGTTTCTATTGGTTTATGTAATTCAGCATAAAATCACAGTGGTTGCATTTCTCAAATGCACAGAGATGCTTATAGGCAAAACCAGTAAATAAACAGTTTTTTCCTCACAGGTTAAAAGTATTGCTGGGATGTAGTAGGTAAAATGAAATATTTCTTTGAAGTGATGTTAATGAAATTGCTTCCTGATAGTTTATAAAATTACTAGATCCTCATTTTTTTCTCTTTTCAATGCAACATTTTAATATAAGAATGGGAAGAATTTAGGTTTATGAATGTTTAAATTATACTAAAACTTAAGATGCAAGGAAGAAGGGGTGATTCAGAACATGTATTCAATACAAAAATGAAGAATTTTCTTCAACAAAATTCTGGCTTTGCTTTCCAAACAGATAGCTTTATTTCATCATAATTTAGAATTTATTCCTAAATTTCATTGAACACACGGATTCAACAAGGTCTGTACTTTAAGGAGAAAGGAGACTTCTTGTTGTTGAAAACATTAAACGTTTGGTAATTAGATCATCCAATAAATTACTAGAACTTTCTGATATAATTCCTGCTCTATCTTTTATTTACTTAATTTATATTCTACTTTTCTACTTAAATGAGAGGATAGATGGTGAAAATTAAAGAGGAATTCAGAATTCAAACTATTAAAGTGTAAATTAAAATAATGTTAGGATTAATTTAAAAAGTGAAGATAAAAAAATTGATGGAAGAAATTTTTTTATTTACAAATATCCTAAATGCTAAGAGAACACTGGATTGCAATGGATCTTCCAAAGAAACACATTTAAATGGAAATGCAGCCTGAAAACAAGTCTCAGAGTCTGGGTTTTTATTACTCCAGAATACCCACTTTTTGACTAGAGTTTATTTTGGCCTGCTCATTATTAAACTCACACAGTGTTCCAGGGTATGAATTATTTTCTTGAATTGGATGGTAAAAGGCAGTGTACCTGTACTCACAAAATGTGGCTCTCCATATGATTTCTCCTAGCAGTGCCATGTGTTGTTGAACAGAGTGGGAACAAGAGAGAAACCTATAGCAGGGGTCCTGTGGAATGGCACTGGGCTTTGGCATGCAAAAAACAGGGCCACACAAACAAGTGAAGCCGCATCCATGGGATGCAGGCAGCACGTGAAACCATGCCTCCTCTGGTCCACGGAAAAATCTCTCTCCACGGAACCTATCCCTGGTGCCCAAAAGGTTGGGGGCTGATGACCTATAGAACAGAATCTATATATATAAAACAGAGCGAGGACTTTGTATGTGCCCTATACAAGAATTCAATTCTGCACAAAACTTCCCCAAATTTCACACAACCCTTTGTTAGGGTTGTGAGAAAAGCACTG
>JANHGC010001299.1:126600-136671 GCA_027560395.1 Boaedon fuliginosus | reverse complement strand
CCAGAGGCAGCTCTGAATGCAGTTTTGAAACAGCACAGCAACCCAGGGCTGGAAGGGACCTCAGAGGTCATCTAGTCTAACCCCCTTCTCCAGCCTATAGGTTATTTTGGTGCCTGGCCATGCCCACAACATGGCCACGCCCACCCAATCAATCATAGCCATCAAGCCACGCCCACCAAGCCACGCCCACACAATCAGTAGTAATAAAAATTGAATCCCACCACTGTATGGCGAAGTATGTTTGCAAAGTTGGTTCACAATACGCACACAGGTACAGACAGCTTGTATAGAATATCTTGGAATTGCAGCAAAATACTAGAGAGCAAGAAAATCAGCCTGTCCCAAATCTTACTTCTGGCCAAGCCTACGGCAAATCAGTTGTTGGCAGGCTTGTTCAGCAGGTTTGTGCCTGGAAAAAAGAAGAGTATATCTGGGTATATCTGTATCTGAGTATGAGAAATCAGGAAAACCAGTCTGTGTACATTTGCAACTACTTAGTAATGTAGCTAGCCCACAGACATTTTTGGACATTATTTTTGGCCCAAGGCCTTAACTCATTGTTACAGATGACTGGGGCAGAAAGGCATTCCTAGCCTGATATGTAACGCCAACTTCTGAAATGTGTGGTGAAATAATATCATGAGGCTTCTTATTTCTGTTTTCTTCCTCCAAGGGCATTGCCTGAGACTACCTTAAAATATAAAGGCAAATGCAAGCCAGAATGATAAGAGCTACGTATGTATATACATATTTATCTATCATATTTCTCTCCCCACATCCCTAATTCCCCCACTTCTCTTTGACAGTTTTCTCTGAAAGTAGGATAAGTATTTTTCTGCTCCTTTGAAATCCTAAGCTGGAGAATGATAGCCATTTTGATTTCAGAGTTTATTGTGCTGAGGTCCAGATTTCTGGCTAGAAGTCAGGATATCCAGGCCTCAGTCCATTATCATGAGAAGCGGGGAAAGAGGCTAAATAAACTGCAGATCTTACCTACATATATTATTGGAAGCAAATCTCCTTTGATGCTTCTTTTGTATACTTGACCAAAGTTGTTGGAATGACTATGGAAGCATTTTGCTTCATTCGCAGATCATGATGCAAGAGGAAAGAACGGTATTCCCCACCGTTTCCCCACATGATTCCCCACTCCTTATTCTTCTTTCTGAAGACAAGCTTCAGAAGGGGCAAATTCCTGTCCAGGGTCCTGTTACTGAACAATTTATAAGAGAATTACTACTTTCATCCAGAACTGATCAGTCATGTCTGGTTTCTACTTAACTAGAGCAGATATACCAGAAGGAGCTATGCGTAACACTATGCTACTGATAGCATCGTTAACCATAGGCAAGGAAGAAGGAAGTGGGGGAAAAAAGACTTCTAATCTACAGAAATGGCTGTAGTTTTCTTAACTCCACAAACTGTTAAAAAGGCCTGATTTTGTTTTCCTACTTGCCCTTGTTAGTGATTAAAGCCTGCTAAAATTTCTTTTCCACTTCTAAGTTAGATCATATTTTCTGTCGGACATTTTATCTACTCATCTGAAGCTTTCTTTGTTGCTATGACAAAACTTACATGAATGTTTTGTTCTCATTTTCCAGGAAAATGGACAATGATGAAGACTGCAAAAAAGAAAACATTCTTAAGGAGAATACATTCTTGTGCTTTTCTGTACAAAGATATATTACCTTTAGTGCCTATTGTAAAAAAAAACAATTTTCTTGATTTGCTAATAGAATAAAGTTAATTAAACTAAATTATATCTCTTCATTCAATTTACATGAACCTTTTATTTGGTGCAGTGAAAAATAATCTTTGATAAAGATGCTGCTTTCACACTTCCTGGTGCATATACTGTAGCACCCATTCTTCTTCATTTAAAAAAGGGAGTTAATTATTTTCATTAGAAGGAATATGCTCAGTAATTGGCTTGGAAACATATTCCGATTTTTAAACTGAAGTCCAGTTTGATTATGAATGTGCTTCCAAGGGCAGAGAGAATAAAAAGAAAAAGGTAGCATAAAGTGGAACAAGTCAAAATGTGAAAGAACTTTCCAAATAATATTTGAAATTATTTTTTTAAAAAAAGTTTTACTAAATTTCATGTGTAATTTGCCTAATGGGCAAAAGATTATATTTTGTTAAGAGGGCTGTTTGTTTAAAACACATCAATTCTTTTGGATAATCAAGGATGCTAATTTCTTGACCTGGCCTACCACATTAAGCTCAGAAACTAAGCAGACTCAAGTTTAGTTAATACTGACTATTAACTGGGTATTGATTACCCAAATCTCAGGACTGTAAACCTGAGAAGTTGTCAAATGTTCCCAATGGCAAAAAAAATCTGTATTTTTATTTTTTTAAAAAATTATGCGGATATGTCCATGTAGCCATGGGATGTCAAGTTAACTTGAGGGTGTCTTGCCTTAATTCAGAATGCTAACTGGCAGATTGTCAGCCCTTCAAGATTGACCAGGTTAGGAAATAAACACCCCAAGAACTACTGAAAGCCTATTGTTGTATGGTGTAATAGAATCTTGAACATCTGATAGAAGCTTTCTTATACTAAACAGAATCAAAACAGAAAGTTCCTTTATCACTCCTACCATCCCAAGGCTACATTGATGTTTTCCTAACTATTCTTGCATTCCTCCTTCAAGGCTATTAAGCAATCATTCTGTTTCCTTAGCTGAATATTATGATGGGACCAGATGAGATGAACCTGTAGTTGTAATCTTTCTCTTCCTTTTATTCCACTGCTTCTTCTATTTCTCACCAACATTTTTTTTAATTTTCATTTTTTTATCATTTTACAACTTTTTATTACAACTGGTAGGAGACCAATAATTTAATTATCCTAATTATTAAAGGTGCTGTTGATGAATTTTAATAATTAGATTTCCAAAATTGTTTTGGATCCATTTATGCTCCATTAATCATTTAATCATTAATGTTTTGATTCTCTTTAGTATAACAAAACTTCTATCAGATATTCAAGATTCTGTTATTATACCATACAACAATAGGCTTTCAGTAGTTCTTGTGGTGTCTGTTCCTAACCTGGTCAATCTTTTTTTAAATAAGTTTTTATTCATTTTTCCCTTTTACAGCATTTCTTTTTCTGAACAGTTGTGGTTCCAGACAGTAAAATTTCATACAATTACAATTCACAAGTTATATCTTACTTTTCAATTGTATTTCCATTCGGTTACATTTTCTTAATATTTTTTATGTTTAATCCATTTCTTTATGAGCTCCATGTTACAAAATATCTAATTTATAAAATTTTATTACCTCTTTTCATCTTTCTACACCATGTATTTAAGTATATATGAATGGTTAAATAAAAAAAAAGAAAAAAAAGAAAAATAAGTCCATTCTCCAATTTTCTCATTTCTCTGGCTTCTTCACTTTCTCTTCATTTATCCATTAATATTTCCAATTTTCATATTATTTATATCTTCTCTTTTAAACAATGTAAATATCATAAAGAAGGAATCATACAATTTCAATTTACAGATTTCATCTTATTTCTTATTTCTCATTTCTTCAATTCCATACTTATTCCATTAAATTTCATTAATGTTTTTATATTTATATTTTATATTCAATTCATTTCTTTATAAACTTTTTTTTAATTTGTAAGTATTCAAACTTAAAATATCTAGTTTATAGTAATTTTCATGTCTCTTCTCCTTTCTATATGTTATAATTAATTACATATCAGCACTTAAATTTAAACATTTAACTCATTTCCCAACATTCTCCTTTCAATAATAAAAAAGAAGCTGTTTTTCAAAAATCTATTTTCAAAAACCTGTTCCCTGGTATATAATAGAAAAGAAAGAAAGGAACAAAAAAGAAAAAGATAAAGTATGGAAATAAAAAGTAACAAAGATATATTATGTTTAGCCATATATCACCATTAAGACCACATAATAGATTCATTTTCCAAATTTCTCATTTCTTCAGCTTCTTCACTTCCCCTTCATTCCAGTTAATTTCATCAATATTATCAATTTTCCCTCTATTTGCATTTTCTCTTCTTATATAGTTATAATTCCAAGGGAGAAGAAATCCATAGCATTATAATTTGCACATTACGCCTTACTTCTTCAATTCTATTTCAGTTCTATTGTTTTCCATTATATCTTCTAATTTAATTCATTACTTTCTATACCTTAAAAATAAATCATCATTTTTTAGTAATTTATCTCTTCTCTTTTCCCGATTCCCGTTCATTCCAATTAAATTCATTAGTAAATTTAACTTCTATTTTATCTCTATTCAATCACGTATAAATATGCTCAATTAAAAAAGAAGCCATTTTTCAAAATTAGAAAATAGTATACATATAGAAAAGTAAATTTAAAGAAGGAAAGAAGAAAGAATCAAACTTCTTGAATATATAGTTTTAAAATACAATTGCTCTCGTGCTTAACTCGTTGTATTTCTGTGCCCCCGCTTCTTCCACTCTGCTAGTTTCTTAACCGTCGTCCCTCTTCTGCAGGCTTCTTAAGTCTCTTTGCTTTGGTGGGCTAACCCAATGTTCCAATCTTCTTAATCCTTGCATTTGTATGTTACCACGTGCTCGTCTCCATCAATCTCCTTTTGCCCATCTCTCCATCTTCCCTCGATGTTCCATTCTCCATCTTGTTTCCCTTCTCACCGATTGTTGTTTATTCATTTTAATAGGTATCTGTTTTTTCCTTGTTTTTTTCATGCGCGCAGCGGCTTTAGGCAATTTAATTATTCTCTTTAGTTTTTTCCAAGTTAGTTGATTTTGTATTGTTTCTGGTTTAGTCATTATTTCAAGCATCTGCACAAATATTTCTCGCATTTGTATTTGAAAATTCCGAAAGTCATTTTTCATCTCCTCCATTTTTTATCAGTTCAAAGGGTTTAATGATGATCCAAATATCACAAATTAACCAATCTCTAGCCCAAACCAAATAAACTCAGTCCAATCCTCGTCATTCGCTCCAGTCCGTTCCTTTTTTTCTTTTCTCTCCTTTTTTTCAAATTAAGTAGCCTCCCATCAGTCTCGAACCAATCACCATGCAGGGTTTTTTTTCCCCGTCCATTTTCAATTTAAGTTCGCCGCTTCCTTATTTTTTGGAAATTTCACTTTTGTATTTTTGGGGGTTAATTTTTGAAATATATAGTCACTCACCCCTTCACCTCAAGCTGCTCTTTCACAGTCCACCTGCTCAGATCCTAGCCCGGTGTTCCGACTCGGCTTAATGGCCACCCTGAGCCCAGGATGCCGCTTCATCCATCGGCGGCTTCAGGCGGTGAATGGATTGCCAGGAGAGATGCGGCTCTCCTATACCGATCCAGACGTCCTCCCCTCGCTTAGCCCATTCCTAAAGAAGGACACAGGCTCCTCTAGGAGCCCACCGTCGGGGAAGCCAGGGCCGAAACCACGGAGGTTGCGGATTTCATGCCCTGTCCTGTCGGGTCCGGAACCAGAAGTCCTGGACTTATGACTATTTTTCACACTTACGACCATTGCAGCATGCCCATGGTTATGTGATCAAAATTCAGAGGCTTGCAAACTAATTCATATTTATGACACGTGCAGTGTCCTGAAGTTATGTGATCCCCTTTTGTGACCTTCTGACAAGCAAAGTCAATGGGGAAACCTGATTCACTTAACAACCATGTTACTAGCTTAACAACTGCAGTGATTCACTTAACAATTAAGGCAAGAAAAGTTGTAAAGTAGGACAAATTCACCTGACAAATGTTTCTCTTAGCCACAGAAATTTTGGGCTCCATTGTAGTCTTAAATCAAACATTATTGATATATCCAATGACATGCAAGCATATATTTTTTTCTTTTGTATAGCTGTGGATCTTCCAGTTCTTCTCACTCTAATTTTTAGATTAGAACTCTCAAATCTGATCTGGAAGATCCCCTAAGAGATTTTGGGAGACATATAATATATTGTAAGAAAGAGAAATCTTTTCTACTTACGTTATTGGTTGATTCAAATGGATTGTATAACTTCCTGATTCTATGTTTACAGTCATTCATGTAGATTATAAACATTCCTTTGACATATAAACACATCTAGTAGTGTCAGAACAAATTAATAAAGAGTAATAAATACAGTTAAGCCTATGTTGTGCCTGAGGACTGTGGGGGTCTGGATGGGGACCAACAGGCTCAAACTCAACCCTGACAAGACCGCGTAGCTCTGGATCCCTACTTCTCGGACCATCCAACATTTTACATGGTTGGAAATAGAGGGGGAGGTTGACCCCCGCTGAGAAGGTTTGTGATTTGGGGGTCCTGTTGGATCCACAGCTAAAATTAGAAGATCATCGTTTGCCACCTCGAGTTCCCCTTTTGGGTGAAGAGAGGCGGGGTATAAATCTAATAAATGAAATAAATGAAATGAATGATGGCTGTGGCCAGAGTGACCTTTTCCCAGGTTTACCTGGTGCACCAGTTACGTCCCTTTCTGGACCGAGAAGCATTACTCACAGTCACTCATGCCCTCATCACCTCACGGCTAGATTATTGCAATGAGCTCTACTTGGGGCTGCCTTTGAAAAGTGTTCGGAAGCTTCAACTGGTCCAGAATGCAGCCGCACAAGTAGTCATGGGGGTTTCTCGATACTCCCATGTCATACCACTCTTGCGCGACTTGCACTGGCTCCCAGTAGGCTTCCGGGTCCAATTCAAGGTGCTGGTTATTACTTTTAAAGCCCTACATGGCATTGGACTAGGTTACCTCCGAGACTGCCTTCTGCCACCATTTGCCTTCCAGCGCCCTGTGATGTCACATAAGGTAGGCCTCCGGATACCATCGGCCAGGCAATGCCACCCGGCAACTCCATGGAGGAGGGGCTTCTCTGCAGCGGCCCCTACCCTCTGGAATGTTCTATCACCGGAGCTCCGGAGTGTCCCAGACCTACGAGTCTTCGTAAAGCACTCAAGACCTGGCTGTTCCGGCGAGCCGGATTAGATTAGACTAAGATACCAACAGTTGTTATTTTAGGGGGATTTTAAATGTCTGTAGTTTATGTTATTTATTTGTTGTAAACTGCCCTGAGTCCTACAGGATTGGGCAGCATACAAATTAAATTATTATTATTATTATTAATCAAAATGCATTGTACAATTGATCTTTCTGTCTTTCTCATGAAAATAGTGCCAGATCATGAGACACATAATTAATAATGAGAAAGTTGAATTTTGTGCTCGGATTTAAAGATTGCCATTATATAATTATTCTTTAGCATTAGTCACTTTCTTATTATTTATTACTGTAATTGCAGATTTCTATCTTTCTGAACATTTATGAATCCATCTAGGAAGAATATATTTGGTTAGCTTATAAGGCTAACAGAAGAAATAGGATAAGGGACGTAGGACTTGAGGAAGTGGCCAGGGTTTCCCTGTCAAGCAAATTGGATCTGCCTTCTGTTCCCAGTTAATATTTTCTGAAGTTCTGCTCATCTGTAGAAAGTGATCACATTTAATATTGCACTGTTTTCCATCTTCTTAGCGGAGTAGGGAGAGTTTTGAAAAAATGATATTTCAGACTTGAAATTAATAATAATTGATAGAGGATGGATTAGTACTTTGCCATTGTAAAATGAAAATGTGCTAGGCATTGAAGAGAACAAAAATACATTAGAAGAGACAAGAAGAAATATGTGTTTATTGAACTCATTGACTTCTATAGCTAGAGAGAGGAACTGTTGACACCATCTGGAGCTATTACTTTGCCAAAATCATAACCCCCCTATTCCTTCCTTTGTTTTATTTTCAATTTTGTTTTTATTTTCTAGTCCATCAGTAAGTCTGAATCTCCTGTATCAGCCCTGTATTTTCTGCCAGAATTGACATAGCATTCTTTTCTCTGCCTTTTCCCAGTTCCATCTGTTCATTCTCATTTCCCCCTATTTGTCTTCTATCTTCTCACTGTTTGCCTCTCCTCCCTATGCCTTCTCTGTTTTGCGTTGTCATTTCTGCTATCTCCATTTTCTTGGGGGGGAAATGCCTATTAATATTCTTTTTTTTTTCTTTTATAAATGTGATCACTGTTCTCTTCTTTGCCTTGTTATTTCACTCTTGGTTTTTTTCTGCGCAGTAAGAACTTGTTTCTTAATTTCAAGTCATGCTATGAAACACGATCCTGATTGAATCATGATTAACACTAATCAAGAATGACGCTTCCAGTTCCAAATCAAAATAAAATATACTAGAACTGAGAGGTTTCCAAGCTGAACTGCACATAGGTTTTTTGTTTTTTTGTTTGTATTACTGGGATCTGCCCCCACTGCTGTTTCTTCCTGGTTGCCCTCCAGCTGCTCCTGTCTCTCTCTCTCTCACACTGTTCCTTCATTTCCTTTCTTAACAGCTGTCCATACCACTCCTCCATTTGTGACTTGAACAATAAACTACACAGTCAGAATTTACTGACTGCTGGGATTTGCTTTTTTGGAATACTGCAGATAAGGTTCCTATATCTGTCAGTTCTTTGGAGTGAAAATAAGCACTGAGAGTTGCTTATATGGTATCACTGATGAGTATCTGAAGCCAAACAGATACCATTATAGACTGTTTCTTTCATTTTTGAGGTAACCATTTCAAGAAAAAAAAGAAGCATTTAAACCTGTTTGTATGATATTCTAGTAATTCAGTTTAGGCAGCAGGGCAGCATTACTTATTCAATGAGTCAATAGTGATCTCAAAATCAATTGGGATACTTAAGCCAGTGTAACAATCAACCTATAAGGTAGCTTTTTGATTTGTTTACAATATTCAAATAAGCATTTGGCTTATGTTTTGAATGAGTGACTGAACTAGTTTAATTTGCAGATCAAATCCATGAAGCGCCCCTTGCAAAAATGTTTCTTTTGTAGTATTTAATGATCAACCACTAGAAGAATTGGCACAAATTATGGCAAAACCCTGTATTGCATACCTTCATTTTCCAAGTCTATTTTGCTTCCATTTTTCCTCCTTTCCACTGTTATGTTAATTCACCATTTATGGTAGGACTGACACAAGCTTGACTGACAATCAAATTTATTAACGGCTTGTGCCATTTTGGTGCAACATGGTAATGAAATCTGTCTTGAAGGGAAAGGGACTTAACATGGAGTGTCAGTGTAAGGGGACGCTTGAGCCTCAGCTTTGTAGATGATATTTGAAAGTTGGCTTCATTGTTTTACCCTGCTTTAAAGCCTTCACTGAATGCCATGCCTATCTCCTCGGCGTTTATTTTCATGGCTCAGATACTATTTCACAATGTGTTCTCAACCTGTACCAGGTGATGCTATTGCGCAGATTAGCATATTAAATGGCTTTTATCGTAAAATTTTAGGATATGATATTTCACTCTCATTTTTCTCATTAATGAAATGAGAAAAGTGGAAAATGTTTAGCATTGCTTGTGCTGTCTCTTTGGAAGGTAGAAAATCTAATTTGGGGGTGAGGGTGGGAGGGGGATAATTATCTCCTGAAAGGGTAATTAGTCTACATATAACAGAAGAAAGGAATATGTGGTGCAGTAATTAGTTAACTTGAACTGAACTGTTGAAAAAAAAAGGGCTAAATAAAAAGCTACTTTTCATATGCTCTAATAACAAAAGAAGATGAGTCAGAGCAAAGCCCCTTTAGTTTACTAATTTGGTTTGAAAATCTCACTCCATGCCTCTCAGCGCTCCTTGTGGCTTGGAGTAGGCTGTGCTTCCCTTTGGCAGTCATGCCTGGCTCTTTCCCCTTTGAATGCACCCTGAGTAACTGTGATTATATGGCTACACTAGTCAGCACTGGGAAAGGGGAGTTTGCTGTTTATCTTGTGGGCTTTAAAGAGTAGCAGCAGGACATAGAACAAGAATGAAAAAATGCACCTTTCAAAGAATAGTTCAATGATATGCTATACCTTTCTCCTAAATGTACTGAGGTACTTGTACATCCTGAATACACTAATGTGTACATATTGTTGAATTAAGCACTAAATATTTTTAGTATATTTATTTATTTATTTATTTATTTATTTATTTATTTATTTATTTATTTATTTATTTATTTATTAAATTTATACC
>JANHGC010001299.1:106045-117717 GCA_027560395.1 Boaedon fuliginosus | reverse complement strand
GGTTTGCTCAAGAATAATGCTATTACTATTAGAAGGATGTAGCAAATATTGAATAATTGAAAAATGAAGAATTATGTGCTGATATAAATATGTATAATAATATTGACTACATAAGTTTGATGAATGCAGTAATTTTCATTTGTATCAATATTGTTTTTGTATCAAAATGAATGACACTCAGACTCAACAGTCCTTGTAATGATATTGATGTACGTTTAAAATTTTTTAAAAAACTTTACAAAAACTTTACAAAAAAAATCCTTGTGTGGGTTTATATGAAGGTTGTAATTTCTGCATACTGCAATGGACAAATCTTGTTCTATGTCAGCAGTTCAAGGTAATCCAGACTAGGGAACCAATGCCATGTAGATCAGTAGTTTTATTGTAAAGCTATAGAAACGGAAACTTGTATGTGTAAATGCACTTCCCTCCTCCCTCTTTATGTTGTGAGCTAGGTGGGGACTTGTCTTAGGTATTTATTTTCTCCATCCAGGATAAAGCCCCTTTTATGTGATCACTGCCTTGATAGTGGCTCCTCATGTCCTTCAAGGCCATTCTCACTTCCCTCTACGGAATACGACGTCTTTCTCATTGGCTATGAGATAAAGATAAATCTAGCTAAGCACCAGCCCTTTGGAACTCGAGAGATTAGATTAGCCCCGATATTGCAGGCCTTTTGCAAGGCATTCAAGCCGTGGGTTTTGTTAATGGGCTTCAGAATCCGAAGATGTAACAGAGTCTATACAATTGTATTATTGTTGCTAATCCTGTGTAATGTTTTTTTTTCAATTACAGTTACTGATTATGCATATATTATGAATAAATTTGAGATTTATTTCAGTTATATAAACTGAAATAAACATTCTGCAGAAATGAGGTATTATTTTGAAAAACAACCCCAATGACTTTAGCAGATTTGATTTCCAAAGCCCAATATTCAGATAGAAAATGCTGCAGGAGTACTGAATGATTTCAGTACAAAATTTGGTGGGAGGAAACAATAGACTAAAATAGACTTAAATTCCCAATCTTTTTCTTTATGTGGATGCAAGCACTATCATATAAGGTTTTTAATAATTAAAACATAGAATATGACAACAGGCCCTTAAATTGGTGTTTGTGGATACTCCAAAATGTAAATTCAAAAAATAATGATGAACTGTGAACTGTCACATGATTATGGTGTTCCCATCTGTAATGTTGCAAAAGTCTGGCAAAAATACAATCGTCTTTTAGGATTTCTGGCAAAAATATCCTGTTATGAAATGTAATACTCTCGTTAGGTTTAGGTATTTAAAAAAATATTTTCCCTTTGTTATTACCAAAGGGATTATTTGGAACTCATTGTGGATCACTATGGTTAGGAAGCACTCATCTAAAGACCACCTGGCTTCCTTTTATTATTTTGTTTACAATAATATTAGTAGAGCTTAAGTTTGCTAACACAGACTTTCACTGTAAGCCTATATGATTGTATCTACACAAACAATGGCCTTGTAATTACTCTTCCAGCAGCCCTCTATGCTATACTTTGACAGGACATGTATTACAATTGGAACAGATGGCATGCAAACTTATGAATTCTTCCATATTCCTTTGAATATTAAGTTTATTTTAACTTTTTACTCTGGACATATTATTGTATTTTATAATTGCTGTAAAGTGCAAGAGTGATATGGGAAGGGGTATTTTGTGAGTGTGTGTACACATGCACAAATACGTATGTAACAACCTGCTTTTATAAGGAATATTAACATGATTTTATAAATACCTTAATATAAAATTATTTCATTCCAACACTTGCAGTGAGCAAAAGAAATGAAATTCTCGTATTTTCTTTTTAAAAGATTAATCTTTTAAAGATAACCACAAAAGATCACTTGGGAACAGAGAGAGGAATGAAATCACTCTGAATAGTAAGAATGTAATGTATTCTAACAGGTTGGTTGGTTTGCTATGTACAGTCATAGTGAAAAGACAAACACAAATGTAAAACAACCACATCTTTTAATAGAAAGCAATAAACATGCAAATAGCAGGTATAGAAATTTATTTGAACCAATGTTTTTACTATTAGGTAAGTTATTTTAACATTGATCCAAGCTCCCATATTTGCAAGTTAAGGGAAATATTGCACTTTGCATTGTCTAGCACTCCTCATACATGGCAAAACATTTTAAAAACATTTTGCTTTTTTAACTTGCACACTCTCACAAGTCATGCACACACATTCAAAAATCAGAATGTTAGATTACCCAAAGCAAAACCTTAAAATTGCACTAAAGCTTTGTAAGGAAAAATATAATTCACGAGTTATACAAATTTCATGACATTTTGTTGTTTCCAGAAAATAGCCAATTACTCTTCATCTTCATTTTCATTTTCTTGGCCAGAACCTTCAGACCTGTCACCTTCCAGCCGGTCTATGAGATATAAAAGCAATATTTTAGAAGAGAAAAGTATTCATTTTCAAATAGACTAGAACATACATTTGTTCTATAACTAAGGCTGGACCTTGATTCCGGCTGGACAGTCCATTGAGGTGACTGGGGCAGGTCTTAGTCCTGTTATCTGGGAAGAGTTTGAACCAGTGGCCCCTGATGATGTGGGGTATAAATCGAAACAAACAAACAAATAAATAAATAAAAATTTTCTTTGGAGCACTATAAAGTACTATTGTCAACTACTTTTCAGCTATTAGGAACCTTTGATCAACAAGTTTCATAACTACTTGGTGAGTTTTCTTCAAATCTTAGTGAGAAAAGTTTAAATATAATTGTATTTTTTTCCTCATAAACAACGAAGAGCAGTTAGAATGTTGATTTTGGAAAGTTACAAATGGATTAAGGGTCCAGATAGATGTGAAACAACCATCTAATGGGCTTCATCCAACTCTGGGTTCCCCAGGCCCAGTGGCAAAACCATGTCTTCAGGGCCTTGAGATGGAATGTCAGAATGGGGGCCACTCTAATTTTTGGAGGGATAATGTTCCAGAGGGAGGGAGCCACTACGGAGAAGGCCCTTCTGGGTCCTGCCAGATGTCTCTCTTTAGGACACACGACTTGCAACATTCCTTGCCTCCCTGCTCTAGTGGGTCAGGTGGATGTGACCAGCAAGAGATAGCCCCTTAGACAACCTGGTCTGAAGCAATGAGGAGCTTTAAAGGTGATAACCAGAACCTTGAATTGCACCTGGAAGCAAATCGGCAACCAATGCAGCTCCCGTAGGAGAGGTGATACAGTCACACTGTGGTATGCAGAAAACCATATGAGCCACTGCATTTTGGACCAGCTGGAGCTTTTGGTTGCTTTCAATGACAGCCTTATGTAGAGTGCATTGCAGTAATCAAGATTTAAAATTTAATTTTAAAGATATATTTGATCAGTAGACCCAGAAGTCAAATTTAAGAGTACCTGTTTCTTAAAGACTATGTTTAAAAGATGAGGAAGAGGAACAAGTTTTTCTGGACAAGACAGATTGATGTGAAAGTGTATTTAAAAATGACAAAATCCAAGAATGATTTGGAAAAAGATTCTATATGTCACACAAGAAAAACCAACTGATGCCCTAATAATTAAAAAGATGTGCAAATAATAAACCAAAAATATAACCTGGATATTTTTTTTATATTGGGTTTAACCAAAGAAACTTTAAAGAATCTTCTGGGAAAGACAGAAAAAAGGAAAAGAAATAAAATTTTAGAATATGATTTGAAGGGACTAAGGAGCTATATTGTTAAAAGTAAAAGGAAGGGTTGGTTTATTTGATTAAGATTAAAATAAATATGTTGTTATCTCTGGTAACCTTTAATGGACTTTTGCTGACGCCAGGCAGCAAAACGATGATCCTTTATGGATTTATTATAGATAAGAGATGGGATATGGAAAGAAGAGATCATTTGTTGTAATTTGAGACCAGGTGACATGTTACTTATACTTGTGATTTAATGGGAAATAATTTCTTTGTATATTCTTTTTCTTTACTATATTCTTATTTTCCTTTCTTTTCTATTCTTTATATATTTTTTCTTTTCTGCTGTTTCTTATTTTTAAAATTTTTTTTGTATTAGTTTTTATTTTTTATCAGTAATATTTAATAAAAACTATATCATAAAAATCATCTTCCTACCTATTCCATTGATTTGAGCATTCTATCAGCAGAATATATTTCAATTCATATTGGTGATTTATAATCCAGTGACTGGTTTTGCTTATTGTTTCAAAAATTTCAGTGGGATAGAGATAAATATTGTATCTACTGAGGATAATATATAAAATATGTACTATATTTATGCATATGTGTTCAAAATGTAAATGTTTAATAGAAATGCATAATTATTTATGAATTCTTTATAAATCTTGGCGTAATATACTGAGCTAATACTAGATTTTTAGTCTTAAAGTAGCACGATTCTTAAGGTTGTGGATAAACATTTTTATCAAATATGGGAATGAGCTTTTTAGTATTATTTTATTCAAATGAATATTCACAAAATATTTTCTACTTTTTAAATTTTATTAGTATGGTCAAATGATAATGTAAAATGTTTAGAACTAGATTAAAATTAAAAGTATAAATTGGAAAGTATAAATTAACTAATGCTGTAACTAAAGTATAAAATTGGAAAGTATAAATTAACTAATGCTGTAGAAAACAGACAGTTTTGTTTTTTAATGCATCTTCTTGTTCTACATCATAGATGAAACTAGAAAACGGCAGTAAATTTTTAACATAAAATTATTCATTCTCAGAGGAAATAAATTTACTATCAGGTAAAGGCATAAAACTTTCTTTATGCTACAGATATTTTATAACATCTTTAACTCTCGGTGCACTGGAATCCATAATGATCTATTATTTTTATATGCCGCTCTAGTTAGAATAGGTGTCTTTCCTCACTAACATTGTAGAAATACACTTCAGATCATGCTGGTTAATAATTGTTAAATAGTTTCAAATACTATGTTTTGTATTGTACCATAGAAGCAATTTTCTCTAAACCACTTTGTACGGTATAATTGCTGAACAATATTTTTGGTGCTTTATGTTTTTTAAGAAAAACTATTATGTGAACCTGCACAAGAATTTTCAATAAAGCTAATTGAAACTCTGCATGCAAGCTAAGACTTGGCTCTGCTCACCATAATTAGAAATAGATTTCCTAGTATCAGAATAATTTAATATAGATATCATGGTAATACTGCCTGCCTGCAATCAGTAGTACTGGTGCTCTATTCCCAACAAATATGTCTATGAAAATCTTGAGGAAAAAAGGGGTAATCAAACGTCTACATTGCAAATGAGACAGTTAAAGTTTTTGCATTGTAAGCAGAAGTGGACATCCCCATGGATTTATAAATTTATTGCTAATTAGATTTGATAAGCAATTATAGCACATAAATGAATACACAAAATCCTGTCTTTGCTATTAGTTAAATAATCGTTAATTACAAATAAAACATCAAGAGTGATTGCATTCATCAAAAGTTCTACTTTAAAAAAAAAAGAATATCTATAAAAGCATTATATTACTGCTTTCCAGCCTATCTTGAAAACATGACATTTTCATACAGGTTTTAGTTATTGTTTGATGTACTTATAAGCTCCTAAAAGATATTATTTTTTATCTAAAAACTCTCAAAGGTGCTTTATTAGCATTGTCTTGTTGTGGAAAAGTACATCTACAAATGTCATTTATTTCCAAGAAAAATGCTACTCTGTGCTTAAAATCTGCTGCTAATGAAGTAATACATTTTTACTTTTATTTTTTTGCTTCATAACTGTCTCGATAAGTGGAGCACTCAGCCATAAATGGCTCTTTGCTTATGGCCTTGAAAATCTTATTCTTTTTCTAGAAGAGTTTGAGCTGTAGTGGGGAGTTCCAGGGGAAAAAAGTGATGAATTGAAGATGGTTCTGCTAAAAGCAGAGTTAATGACTATGGCAGAAAGAAGGGCTGAAGAGCAGACCAGCGCTTTGTAATTCTGACAAGAGAGGATTTGATATCACTCACAAAGTGCTCTAGTCTAGACAGTTGCTCCTCATGAGGAGACCACAAAATATCAGTCTCTGGTCAATTTAGAGTTCTGATTGACAAGGGAATAGCCATCTTGCTCAGACTTTGTTAGCTTCTTCAAAAGAACACTGGGTTTGTGTAGTTCCTTTTCTAAATACTTAGGAAAATTGATCGTTAACTGCCTTTCAGTTTTTACAAACTTTTGGATTGACAAATTTCAGGAAGCACCTGCTGAGGTTTATTTTCAGTTCTTAGTGAGAAATGTTTAAAATATAATCATATTTTTTTATGAAATAAACAACAAAAGAGCAATTAGAATGTTGATTTTGGAAAGAAACTAATGGTGCATTTGAAATAAAAATTTGATATTAATTGTAATAAAAACCATAATAGAATTAGAAGCTTGTAGTCTTTTAGAACGAGTTTTTCTGGACAAAATAGACTGATGTGAAGGTGGATTTAAAAAATGACAGAATACAAGAATAATTTGGAAAAAGCTTCTATACAACACACAAGAAAAACCAATTGATGTCTTAATAATTAAAAGGATGTGCAAATAATAAACCAAAATAATGGCCTGGATAGCTTTTTTATATTGTATTTACAAAAGGGATTTTGAAGGATTTTGTGAGAAAGGACAAAGAAAAAAAGAAATGAATTTTTAGAACATGATTTGAAGGGACTAAGGAACTATATTATTAAAAGTAAAATGAAGTGTTAGTTTATTTGATCAACATTAAATAAATATGTTATCTCTGATAATCTTTTGCTGATACCAGGCAGGACTGAAATGATGATCCCTCATGAATTTGTTTATAGATAAGAGATGGGGTATGGAAAGAAGAGATCATTTGTTGTTATTTAAGAGCAGGTGACAAGCTACTAAAATTGTTTATTTTAATGAAAGGTGAATAATTTCTTTATATATTTCTTTCATGTTTCTTCATTTTTACTTTTCAATTTTTTTATTTTTTTCTGTGTTTTCATTTTATAATTTAACATTTTAATTTCTATTCATTTTTATCTTTTTAATTGTATTTTTAGTAAAATTATTATAAAGTGTTTGACTTTATAATAATTTTCGACCTGTAGCCACAGTATATGAAATTAAATTCACCATGTTTGCTTGATATATAGCAAAACTGAAATACGTTGCAGCACAGTAGACCAATTGGCTCTTGCTCCTTTCTACATGTATGGATGCCTACTTTAATCTTTGGGCTTTATTTCACAATTGTGATATGTACATGTAAGTTTTAGAAATTGTAAATATTGCTTGAAGTAGATGCCAATGCAGGCATTACTATAGAGAGTGCTAACTGCAGAAAATTTTTTCAGCAAACATATGTACAACTTTGAAACCACACTCCTTAATCTTAGTTAAAAGGTAGAACATTACTTGTATGTTGATGTCTTGTTACAAAGAACACAGCAAATTTTCAGGGGTTTGAGGTATTGGATGACATGGAACAATTTTGTACAGGTGCTTCTCCCTTCCTCCTCAATACTTGAAATCAGAATCTCAGACGAATGTCAATAATTGTCAAATTCTGTATTTTTAAGTTTCCCTATTCTGTGTGCCCAAATTTTAAAAAGTGTGACATACCTCTTGGGAGTGATTAAATAGTGATCTTCCCTGCAATTTTCACTTTGGGGTAAGCATTCTTCCACTATTGTGTAAGTTTCTGCTCTCAAGGAGCATCTTATAATAAGTGAGACATTAACAACATTACAGAGATAACATTCTTAGCTGAGACTGCTTTGATTAATAGGCAGCCAATTTATCATTTGTAGTGGTAAAGTAGTTGTAACCTTCCCTCCCCCCACATGTTATCAGTGTACTTGTGCATGCGGGAAACACTATTTCAGTAAATGAGTACTGAGAACAAAGCGAAGGTGAATGGAAATCTGAGCATATAACAGGCCCTTGGCATTTTAAAAAAACATGCAGGAGGTAAGCAACAATGATGGATCTCTTCAGTCCCAATTTGAGATCAAAACTAAATCTCAGGGCATCAACTTTAATGACTTCTGCAGCCACAAAATAACTGTCCATAGCATAATTAATAGTTCTCAGCGGTACTGAGGCCTCTTAATTGTGATTGAGAATATGCAAATGGTATTTTAATATTTGGAGGAAGCATGTTCTATTTCTTTGTAGAGAGTAAGAAAGGATTTTTCAAAATGACCATCAGATCATTAGTATTTCATTAGTATTTCTTTTACAGTAATTAACACGCTCTGATGCTAAGCAATTCTACTCCCCCTCCCCACCTGAAAAGAATTCTGTTCCACCTGCCAATTGCCTCACATTCCATTACCTCAGTTCAAACTGGCAGACGTTCCACTCCTTCCCTTGGGAGCAGTCTGGGGCTCCTTACAGTAGTAAACGTCAGTACCTCACCAAAATGGCTACATCTTCCACGTATGGAACTGCTTCCAGATATTAACATGCTCTGATGCTAAGGAATTAGACATTCTACTCCCTCCCACCTGAAAAGAACTCTGTTACCTCAGTTCACACTGCCAGACGTTCCACTCCTTCACTCAGGAGCAGCTTCTTACAGTACTAAACGTCGGTACCTCACCAAAATGTCTACGAATTCCACTGCTTCCGAACTCAAGGTGGCGGGAGAGATATTCCCTTATGCGATTCAATCTCCCACCTCCACTGAGCCAACAGATTGTGAACTGAATTTCTCCTGCATAGTGTCCCAGTCCCAACTCACTTCTTACACTGACCTCAGTTCAGATGAATCTGTTCCTTCTACTGTAATACCAGTTAAAGGGAAAAGCGGAGAAAAATGCAGGAAAAGATTTACAGAGGCGATTAGGAAAACACAAGTAAGGGAAGCTGCAAAAAAGTATCATCAACATCATCCAAAATCAATAGACTGTAAAAAAGTATGCATCTAATAACTTCTATGTTAAATCAGGGAGCTACAGCTGAATACAATAAAAAGATATCACAAATGATATCAATGCCTTGGACTAATAAGTATTTGTCTGGTTTTAAATATGAACCTCGGATTGATTACTCCAGGGAAAAGGTGGTTGATCTCGGACCTCGGTTACCTTGTGCCTGGTGCCACACCCTGAAGTGGCAGGATGAGACTCCTGGGATGTGCTGCAGTGGTGGTAAAGTCAACCCTCCCCTTGAGCCCTACCCTGAACCCTTACACAGCCTTCTCACCTACCAGCATCCAGTGGCAGAGCACTTTCTGCTGCCCAGAAGTACAATGGGTGCTTCCAAATGACGTCTTTTGGAGACAAAGAGTGAAGGAGGGAAATTTTATGCCAACATTCAAAGTGCAGGGCCAGGTCTACCACAGGATAAGGAGTATCAAGGCGGGGCATCAGCAGCAGCCTTCATTTCTCCAGATATACTTTGTTGATGATGATGACAATGAGAGGGGCATCTGCTGTGGAATCTACCTGGGTGTTAATCCAGAACTGGTTAGTCAACTGCAGAAGTTGCTGCTTGAACACAACAAGTATATTCTGGAAGTTAAGGCTGCTGTTGATTCTGTTCCTTAGGGCCACAAGGACTTCAAAGTGGCGATTAATGCCGATAGGAAGCCTTCTGGAGAGCACCGAGGTTGTTTCAGTGCCCCCCATGACTACAGAGATGGCTGTTCCCATTGTCGGCCAAGATTTTGAAAAGAGATAATGTTCTCCACAGCAGAGACAACAGGTTGTTACAAATCAGTGAGACACACTGTGCCTATGTCACTCTCTTCTGATGTTCTGCAGTAGAGAATATGGCTATTACATCATTAATTTTCAAGATTTATCAAGGCCGATCACATAGTTTCATAGCAAAGCATGGGTATCCTGCTAATGATCTATAAGGGAGGAGGAACTGGGAAAAGACAGGCCTGTATATGGCAACTCAGAAGATCATATTTTGGGGGGCTCTGAATGAAGGTAGGTCAAATCCAGTGTTTTGAAATCCTGAAAGAGAAGTTGTCAGAAGGATGGGAAATCCTAGAAAGACTGAAGGCACATTTGCAAACAATTCCTGTAAGAAAGAAAAATGAGAGGAACTAAAAGACGTCAGTATGCATATATTGTATATAGAATTCCTTAAAATGCTATAGAGCAAAAGTACATGGGAGGCTAAAGTATATGGGAAGCAAAAGTAAGGACTTATACTGAAGAATGCAAAGTAGTTTATAAAAACTATAGAAACTGTCAAAGAGGCTAAAGCTTAAAATTGACTGATGTTTGTGAGACATATTAGAACTACCCCCCCCCCCAATTCTTTGCATACATTAGAAACAAAAGGAAAAACAAAGAGGGTATCCATTGCAATAAGAAAGTTCTAACTCCTATATTCTTCTTCCTTAATTAAAATCAAGGAATAATTGGTCATTATTAGCTCTTGGAGAAAAGAGGTTACTAGTTCTGCTCACAACCAAGAAAGCAAGATTCTCACAGATTCAGAGTAGGCAGTTGTTTTGCAAGAAAAAGGGATTAAATTACTGAATCTTGATAATTGGATATGCATATCTTAGTCATCATTTGTCCATGAGTTTGTTAAGAGATATCTCTGGGGCCTTTTTTTCCTGACTGATGCTAATTGTTTATTTGATACTATAGAAATATCTGTTTTTCTGTAATATTTTGAAAATGTCCAATTTTATTCTTAGACTCAGAGAATTCCATCATGGAATATTAGCTTAGACTAGACTGGGAGATGGTAAGAGAGAACTTGGCTAATTTAAATTAATTCAGATCTCCAGAGCCAAATGGTTAGATAACAGAGGGAGTAGTGGGTATGATCACAGAACAGTTCTCAGTAATTTTTGAGAACCCCTGAAGGCCTGGAAAAGTCCCAGAAGATTGGAAAAGAAGGTTCCTCCTTTCAGAGAGGAAGGAGGTTCCAGATAAGTAGCATATCATGAGCATTGGATTGAGTTTTTTTCAGTAAATAGGAGCCAGTGTGGTTATTACAGATACATTGCACCAAACTAATATATCTTTGATGCAGTTATTAGCTTAGTAGTTAAGAAGAATGCCTTAGATGTAGTATATCACAGCACAATCAAAGCCTTCATCAAAGTCTGTTGTAATATTTTCCTCAATAGAATGATAAAATATGAGCTAGATATGTTATTCTGGATGGATTCACTTGGCTGAATAACTGTACCCAATTATACTCAATAAAGGCTGCATGAAGGGAAGGGTCTACAGGAGTGTTACAGGGCTCAGCCCTGGAGCCCAGCACCACTCAACATATTTATCAGTGACTTGAATAAGGGAAGCCAGTTTGCAGAAGACAAAAAGTTTAGAAGATTTTGTTAATTTACAGGAAAGAGATTCAAAAAGATCTAGACAAATCTGAGCAGAGTCTGAATTGAATAATATGAAATTCAACCACTGGACAGTTAAAATGAAATACATAAGTATAGAACGGGATATCTGACATGACAATAATACATATGAAAAAGCTCCATAAGGCAGCAGTGTGAAGCAGATGCTAAAAAAGCAAATGAATATTTTGGGCTGCATTAACATAACATCATGGGGAGTTTCCCAGAGTTCTTTGCCATGATCATATTCCATTTGGAGTACTAATTAATAATAATAATTTATTAGATTTATACCCCGCCTCTCTTCACCCAAAAGGGGAACTCGAGGCGGCCAAAAAACAAT
>JANHGC010001299.1:91287-102058 GCA_027560395.1 Boaedon fuliginosus | reverse complement strand
TTTGTTTGTATGTGCTCTATACAAACTTTTAGTCCTGCACCAGTCTAGCTCAAATTTGGCAATTAGATAGATAAGCGTAGTAAGATCAGCATATCGGGATCACCAAAGGGTAGGGGCCCTTTTGCCCCCTTTTTTGGGGCGTAAAGAGGACACTCTTAATGAACAAGCAGCAACCTACTGTGTATGTGCAATTTTGCCTCTCTCTATTGAGCATGTGCAGTTTTGAAACTGAGGCTCCATATTCAAACTGAGGCACCATATTCAAACTGAGGCATCATATTTTCAAACGGCACCCAAACGGAGAAGGCTGCCTAGCCAAGTAAGGTTGCCTGCTGGGCCTGGCCTTGGCCCAGAGCCGGGCCTGGCCTTGCCCCGGGCCTTGGCCCAGAACCAGGGCTGGCCTTGCCCCTGGCCTTGGCCCAGAACTGGGTCTGCTGAGGCACAAATATACTTCTTCTTTAAAAAAAAAACCTGAGCAAGGTCGGGTAATCAGCTAGTTTCAAATAATCCTAAGGCACTTCATTCATTCATTCATTCATTCATTCATTCATTCATTCATTCATTCATTTATTTGATTTATTTGATTTATTTGATTTATACCCTGCCTCTCTTGCCCGATCAAGGGGAACTTGAGGCGGCTAACAACAGTTTAAAAATACAACCAGTTAATGCAATTAAACATATTTATACAAACAGTCAAAAACATTCAAAACATTCAAGACATTTAAAAGGGGGAAGGCAATCAATTCCAGGCCTGCCAACAAAGCCAGGTCTTCATGGCTTTGCGGAAGGCCAACAAGGTGGGGATGGTCCTAATCTCAGTGGGCAGCTGATTCCAAAGGGCCGGTGCTGCCACACAGAAGGCTTTAGCACGGGGACCCGCCAGCCTACATTGTTTAGCTGACGGGACCCGCAATAGGCCAAGGTGCTTTCCTTTCCATGTTTTTTTAAAAAATTTTCCACTCCAGAAGGAAAAAGAAGTCAGAGTTGCTTGTTTTAAACTTTGTTTTACAGAATGAATTCATATACCTGGGATTATCCAAATCACACAATTGTCCCTGTGGTTGAAGTCATAGTACATTTTTAGGTTCAAACACTGACTTGATCCCACTATTTCATTTTAGCCAATCCATTCCTCTTAGATATTAATATCTAATAATTAATTTTAAATGAACCATTCAGATTTTCAAATCAAAGTTCAGTCATTCTCTTTATAAATATTATTGGTGAAAGCTATTATTGTTAGAGGCATTGAAATATCGGACACACCCTTCTCTGTTTCTCTGTCTCTGTCTCTTTTGCTTGTTTCTCCCAGTATATCAACATTAGTCCTGTTTTATTTCATTTTTGAAGAACTATCCTGCTTACATAATTTCAGCATTTTAATGTGTTGGAAAGGATAAATACTTTTTATGGTGGGTGTACTCCAAAATTAAAGCAGGATTTTATCACCTAAAATGAACCAATGTTTCTTTACTGCTGGCTACACTTTGTTTTTTGACTTTAAAGTTTGAGAACTATATCGTTCTGGCTTTGTAAAGTTCATATAGGACTGTTTTTCTAGGATATCATATTCAGATGCAGAATATTATCAAGATTACAGCCTTTTCCATTTGTTTCTATGGTATACTGAAACTATTTTATTCTAATAGTAAGGCATCATTAAACAAACTGCCTAACCATCAAAACTTATATATTAGTATAGAAGTAAAGGTATTCTGCAAATCCAAAATTTAAAATTTTAACATGTTTCAATATATGTATTACTCAGCTTTCTAATCTTTTGGAATTTGATAACTTAACAGAAAAAAATGAAATATATCCTTTCCTCCAATTAACTATTGAAATGTATTCTTGCAGAATTAAGCACAGTTAAATTTAGCAATAGCAATTTTAATCTAGATATATTCTGAGGATATGCACTTAATGTAATTAAAACTCATCAAATACATTAGGGTATAAATTTTGACAGAAAAATTGTGTATGTTCCATTGTGATGTTCTTTGAATCCAAATCATAAAATATTTTATTCATTTGAATGAAGCCATCCTGGAAAAAGGTCTAGATGTTTTGTATCTTATTTAATTCAACTCTGTACAGTGTTTTGAGCTTTTCATTCGAGAGATTGCTATTTCTAGATGTGCGTACATTCAGAGCAGAGTAAAGAAGTAATCACTTTATAAATATTCTCAGTGAAAGGAATACAATAACAGTCATTATTATAATCATCCCAAAGGCTTAGTGCAAATCTGATATTATAGGATCATGGTTGGCTGTTGCAAATTTGTAAATGGTCATAGACCATAGATAAAGAATAAAGAGAAAATTATAACTAATTGTACTTTTTAAGTGGTAATAGTAATTATAGAATATGAACACATTTCTAACACAGCAAAGGTCAACATAATGGATAGATCGAATTTGGTAAGGAATAAAGTATTACAAAATATATTGATGTTCTGTACAGAGATTGGTGAGAGAACCTTGTTCTGTGTCAAGGTTGCAGGTACACACACGGAGTTTCTAAGGAACTGAAGTATTCATTACAGTTTAGGCATATAACTGCAGACAGGATCATAATTCAAATATCTAGCAGAGAGAGCTTGCCAGAAGAGTGCTGATTACAGTCCAAGTAGTAGCAAGAGATAGTTCTAATATATTCCAAGAATCAGAGAATGCCAAATCAGATATAGTCAGCCAGTTCAAGAATCAAGAAGCAGGAGTAAGAATCACAAGTTGGAATACTGAACAGTTGTTTCCAACAAAGACTAAAAGCATAGCAGCTATTTAAATCTGTATACTTACCCTTTGCCTAGTAAGGAGCCTCACTGAGGAGCATTGCTCTGTTTACTGTCTAGATTTGGGGCTTGTGCCTAACTGCTGTAGCAGTACAGGAGATGTCTGTGGGTGATCAGCCTCAAATAAGTCCTGTCTTAATAATTCTAGAGGCTGACAATCTGACAATCTGACAATCCACAGATTCAACTGGAGCAAGATAGTCAGAGTCACATTGTGAATTGTGGGCTTAGCTGGTTGTGGAACAAACCTGTTGATTTGTAATGGACATAGTTGCAGCTATGGACTCTTGCAATGGTGGTATTCAATTTTTTTTACTACCGGTTCTGTGGGCATGGCTTAGTGGGCGTGACTATGTTGTTGGCCAATCAGAGGTGGTATTTGCCAGTGTCGGCCAATCAGAGGTGGTATTTCCCAGATCTCTGAATCAATTAAAATTATTGCTACCGGTTCTCTGGAACCTGTTGGAACTGGCTGAATACCACCTCTGGACTCTTGTGATCTTCTAAAATATTTTGATGCACTGATCTTGCAGTAGCTGATCTATAATCCCTGATTGTGACTGGCAAGAAAACTTGCTAGTAAAGTGGTTTAAGGAAGTCATAGTATGATTTTTAAAAAAACTAACATGTTGTGAACTCAAACTTGAATCCTTATGGTCCCAGCACATGGAAAGATAATCCTGATCACTGAGGGTAAGCTTTGTATCAAATCATAGCAAAGTAAATGCCCTTCTATGTGGGGCATGAAAGAGATACATGTATCTAGTTCTGTAAACTGGAGCATATATGAGTTTGTGGTAATGGAGTTAGAAGTTTTTTTCTTTTTAATCTAGATATCCCGCTTGAATTAGGCTTTACCAGAGTTTGATCAAGTCCGACAGAGTATTTGGTTGAGGGAAAGGTGTATAGGCTACAAACAGGCTGGGTTTTTTTTAAGGAGGAGGAGTAACTAACCAGGAATATCATGTTTGAGAGAACCAAGACAAACTACTATGGTAGTTTTCTTGGCTCCATTAATAATAATGTTCTTCATATATGGCTAGCAAAGCTGGGGACTGGAACAATTGGGATGTTATAACTTGTAAACTGCTTACCTTGGTTTGTTCTTTACCAGCTTTGTTGTTTCAGTGTCCCTGAATTCTATTTTGAGATGCCAGAATGGGTTTTTTCCTGCCACTCTGGCATCTCAATTTTAGTGATCTCTACCAGGGCATGTAAAGCTTGTGATTTGTTCAGCAATCCTAATTGCTGCCATAGGCTTTGGGATTATGGGCAGTGCCCTTTTGAATATTGCATAGTTAGGGTAATTAGAAAATCAGTTTTTCTGCTTTTATCTTCACCTCAAATTTACATCTTGCTATGCTTCATTATGGTCTCATTTGGCATATATTAAATAAGGGTAGGCAATCTGTGACCTGCCCTGGTCTGGCTGTGTGTTCCCATATATTGCCAAAATTCAATAGCAAAATTGCCCATTTGTGTGCTGCGATTTTTGCACTCAGAAGCAGAACGAAGTAATATTTAGCAGAAATAAAAGTTGATAACCTTCGTAGCTGCTTCCCTCTAAATCTGAAAATTTTTAGTGTGGTTTGAAATATCAAAGAAATAATAGTTTTACCGTAATTATAAATGTCTAAATCTGTGGATAAAATGTGGTCAGGTTTCTTCTTCACTCAGTAGAATAGAGTATCATGAAAAGGATTAGCTGCTTTATGAAATAAGATGTTTAATGGGGCTTGAAGTCTGAGTAATAGACTCATGCTGGTGCATGAGAAATAGACATTTATACTCTATAATTACAAATACAATATACAATAAAACATGATCTGACAGCTTTTCTTAAAGACTCTGAAGAACTATTGAAAGTATTTTTGCAACCAAGTTATAATTCAAGTGTCTCTCCTTGGGTTAGCGAAAGTGGTAGTACCCATTCAAAAGGGGAGGGTGATGTGAGTGGGTGAATAGGAAGAGTACAGGCCAGCCAATCCAGAATTTTGTTGGCAATTCAGATGAAGCATTGCCATTTGTAACTTATCCAAGGTACATGAATTAGATGAGCCAAGGTGGCAAAATGGACTAGGCTTGAAGTTAATTTTTAATCCAGATATTGAAAACCCATTTAACTATTTACAAAAATCCTAGATTACTGCAACTGTGTTCAGTTGTCTGATTTTTTTTGCTAAAGCAAATTTTTATCCTGAAACTACAGAGAAATTTATGGAAGAAATGATGATTCATTCATTCATCCATCTCAATGCTCCATTGCATTAACATATTATAATCTTTTGACCAACCAACCATTAGAAGCAAAAACAATTAAGAAAATAAAAAGGATTCCCTATACCAAAGTTTATAACGTATGAAATTATAGTTTATGAAATTATTGCTATCTATGGCAATAAACAGTACCATTGTTTAAATTATGACTTTTTCATATCTGAATTCTTATCCTCGTCCTAAAATAGGATAGAAGTTATGATCTAAGGCTATCTAAAAGATCTGTGAACAGCCATCTGAACTTTCAGCAGTTGTTACCTAATTGTGATTTTATTGTGACAAAAGAAGAAATTTATAGAATGCATGACTGGAGAGTAAACTTTTTTTTTCCTCAACTTTTTAACTGTAGCTATTTAGTCCAACTGCTAAATTTCCAAATTCCAATATGATATTCTAGTTATGGAATTTTGTTTCCTCTCTAAGGAAATATATCAGGGGTATAAAGCTTTAATATGCTTTATCATAGATGGAGATTTATGAGAAACGCATTCCAGAAGTCAGAGAGTTTTGTCATCGCTGGAGGTAAGTGGCTGCCCACTAAATCGGTACTTCCATAGGCCTACATTTGAAAATAATAATAACATTTACAAGCCATTTTTGTTGATCTCCTTATGCCAGATTTTTGGAACCCAGCTTCAGATTTACCCTAATGCAAAAGAGAAAATTTGGTGAGAAAGTATTTTTTTTAAGCAAGTTAGGATATTTTAGGATATTTTGTAGGAAATACCAGTGAAGCTTGATGTTTTAGGGTCTTATAGAAAATGTTTATCTGTAGATTTTTTACTGAGATTTCTGTTCATTATGGGCAGGTTTTTCTTATGTTTGCACAGACATTGCTTGAACATTCTAGAATTGAGCTCTTTTTGGGGGGATGTTTCTAGAGAGCACCCTTCACATTTTCTCTTGGTGATGTTACAGTAATATCCTTGGGAACGTATTCTTTTTTCCTTGATGAGTTAATGTCTCCATTGAACATTTTGTTATGTAGTACCACCATTACTAAAGCTTCATACTGCTCAAACAAGGACATTAAGATGTATCATCTTGGCCTAGAACTCAATTATGACAACAGGCTCCTCGGCCTCAGATAGTGCCCCTGTCAACTGTTGACAGTGGTTCTTATGGTTAGGGTTTTTTCTTCTTCTAACCTTCAGCGAGAATCTGTTTTCCTGTATCTGAAGTCCATTATTTTTTCTTCTGTTCTGTAAGACGACAAGAACAAGGGTGAGCTTCTTTTCATTGATATCCTTTTGTTTACCTCCACTCAATCTTTTCAAGGTAAAGCATTCTCATTCCTTTCAATCTGTATAGAGGACTTAATTGCTGATCTTCCAATCATCTTATTTGTCCTTTTCTGAATCTTTATTTTGCTTGATATGGTTGGGACTTGCAGAGAAGAAAATTCTAGCAAAAAAATTCTCAATTCATCCCTCTAGGAGAGACAATTGGGCAGTTACCAAGAATATTGTTGATTCCTTACTCTAAGTCTTCCCTTTTCCTTGCCATGTGGCCAGAGCAGAAATATGATTAAGGAGATGGAAAGAATATAAGAAGCCTTGCTTGGTATGTTTCCCCTATCTTGTTAAATGTGCAGCCAGACACAAAACCCTCAACTGCAGAAATAGGTACATAGATTTAAGAGTGTTGATGCAACATAGCAATCAAATGTTAATCAATTTTCAGTTAGCTGATGAATAAAATGGCTGATCAATAACATGTGAATTGCAAAGACTGCCCAAATATATTCATTTCTGCCTGTATATACTTAACATAAGCATCACTGTTACTTAATGTGTTAATTCCCATTGTGGTTTCAAGTTGTAAAAAAGACTGTAGCCTAAGGTAGAGCCCTGGTTTGCATATAAAAGTCCCAGACTTAATTCTTTGCTTCTTAAGACAAAGCTAGGAAAATGCTCAAGTCTGAAACATTTAAGAGTTGTTAAATAGTCAGTGTAAACAATACTAAACTAGATGGATAAAAGACTGACTTGATATAAGACAGTTTCAGTGTTCCTTCTAATTTATGGATCCGATGACATGCTAAGTAGCTGGCTTGAAAATTGTGCTAAAATGCTCATCAGTGGTACTTATCATATTGGACAAAGACTTCAAAGGGCATTGTAATGATCAGTCTTGTGTTTCTTTTGTTATCTATCAATAATTTGGGTGAATAGGTGGAG
This sequence comes from Boaedon fuliginosus, assembly GCA_027560395.1. Classification (NCBI taxonomy): domain Eukaryota; kingdom Metazoa; phylum Chordata; class Lepidosauria; order Squamata; family Lamprophiidae; genus Boaedon; species Boaedon fuliginosus. The sequence continues at coordinate 94,803 of JANHGC010001299.1, read as the reverse complement.
GGGGTTGCATAAAGACAACAAACTCAACTCAAGATGTGGCTGGGACAGACGTGCTTTTGAGTGCTGCTGCAAGCCTGGCCACCAAACTTGAAAAAAATTGCTCTATCCCTGGCTAAGTCATTGGCTTGAGCAGGGGAAGAGGAGGAGAGTGGTGGTCATCTTGAATTGAAGACTATGGGGACTGAACTGAGTTATCGGTTGGGAATTTTGGTCGCTTTTTACAGTACTGGGAGCACCGGGAAGAACTTATTCAGCGGCCAAGCTGGCCTCTGGAGATGGGCGTCTGAGAGGATTTCCGAATGGATGGTGTGCTTAGTTTGGGAGCTAATTTCAGCGTGTGCTGGTTGGGCTGAGAGAATGCCTGGTTCTTGCCAAGATTCGAGCAGCTATGGGGTTTTCCTGTGCCCCCAGGGGGAATGTGAAGGCTAGGGAGTGCCTCGTTGCCCTTCCCCCCAGATGGCTATGGAAGCTGTGGAGGCCAAGAGCCCTTTGGGAGATCTGAGTGCTCTGACTTGGCTGTGACTTTACCGAGACTGGATATCCCCTATTGGGGAGGAGGAGCCTCAGAGTAACTTTTTGTGATGCCTAGCTGGCCTGGGGGCTTGGTTTGAAGATCAAATGGATTGGAAAAGACAGGATGACTGGTTTCAGCTCCCCCTGCTGAAATGTGGGAATTTATGGCTTTTAGAACATCAAACATCGAATCCTGGTTTGTCCGGACCCTTTTTTTAATTCATCAAGTAACTATCAAGTATTTTATTGCTGGAACACTGACCCTGGACCCTGATTAACTTTCCAAGATCAGCTAAATGACGCCTACCATGATTACCATCATGCTGTTGGGGGGATTAATTGATGAACTATCCCCCTTCCCCTTTTTATTCCTGATCTATGACTTGGTTTGGACTTTAATAATCCCCCCCCCATTCTCTCTTCTCCCTCTATTATTCTTTGGCAATTAGGCTGAGCCTATTACTTGTGTGGGAAGGTATATTTTTGATAATTTTAATCTATTTATATATTGTTTTTATACTGTGTTATATGTGATTTTAAACTATATTATTATTGTTTAATTATATGTTAATATTAGGAATGGATATGTATAGGAATGTTTGGTTGGGGGGAGATTGTTCAGGCCTGTAGAACATGGTGGGAGGTGATGGGCGAGGAGGGACATCCATGTGGGGGGTTTAGAGGGCCGGTTAATTCTAGAAGTGACTGGGAGAGGCAGATATGGCGGGAGCCGGGGGGAAAGCCTTCTTCAGGGAATGCATACCCATCAGTTGACAATGATACTGTGTTCCGACCCCTCTGGTTCATCTCAGGGGCCTGCTGGCTCAGGAATTCAGGGGCCTGGGCTCTGGCTGCTGCCTTTTAATGCCAGGTCAGTGGTAAATAAGGCCCCGCTGGTTCAGGATCTAATTCTGGAGGAGAAGGCCCACCTGGTTTGTATCACCAAGACCTGGCTGGGGCAGGAGGGGGGTATCCCCCTCACCGAAATGTGCCCTGCTGGGTTTCAAGTGTTAAATCAGCTGCAACCCCAGGGCAGGGGCGATGGGGTGGCTGTTATTATCTGTCAGGATCTCCACCCATGGGAAGATGCTGCTCTAGAGATTGTCGGGTGTGAGTCTCTCCTCTTGAAGTTGGACTCGGGTTCAGTTGAGCTTGTTGCTGACGTATCTGCCTCCCAGATGCGTTGCAACAGCTCTGCCTGCGCTGTTCAAGGGGGTAGCTGGGCTGGTGATTGAGTCTCCCAGGCTGATGGTTCTTGGGGACTTCAACTTGCCGTCCCTTGGCAAGACCTCAGATGCGGCCCCGGAGTTCATGGTCTCCATGGCAACCATGGACCTGACCCAAGTAATTCAGGGTCCATCTCATAGAGGAGGGCACACACTCGACTTAGTATTTATCTCGGAGCAATGGCGTCGTGATCTGGAATTGGGGGATATAGCCATCCAACCCTTGTCATGGTCAGATCATTTCCTATTGAGACTGGATTTCCTGACAACCATCCCCCACCGCAGGGAAGTGGGACTGACTAGGTGGTTCCGCCCCCAGCTGCCTAATGGACCCAATAGGGTTTCAGAGGGAGCTTTGGGAGATTCCTGATTCCCTTGCCCACAGCTTGACTGAGGCCCTGGTAGTGGCATGGAATAGTGCCGCGGCCAGGGCCTTAGATTGGGTTGTGCCTTTGTGACCTCTCACTGTACGCAGATCTTGGAAGGCCCCTTGGTTTACCGAGGAGCTCGGGGAGATGAAGCGGCGAGGAGATGTCTAGAGTGTCTCTAGAGATCCGAGAAAGCTGTGACCAAACACTATTAAGAGTCCACATTGGATCTTATTGAATGGCGATAAAAGCGGCAAAGTGTTATTTCTTTATCTCTCTTACTGTGTCTATGGACTGTCACCAAGTTGCTCTGTTTAGAGTGATTTGCTTCCTCCTGAAACCGGGATTGAGGAATCCTTGCAGGGTAGGGCTGAGGACTTTGCTCAGTTCCTGTCGACAAAATTGCTCAGATTTCGTCGGACCTGGACTCTAGCTGGACAGGATCTGTTGAGATGATTGTGGGGAGTCTTAGTCCAGTTATCTGGGAAAGGTTTGTTCCTGTGGCCCCGATAATGTGTACAAGGTCATAGTTGCAATGAATACCACCCCTGTTTATTGGACACATGCCCCTCCTGGCTAGTCTCAGCTGGCCGAGAGGTGACACGCAGTCGGCTCCAGGCGGTGATTAACACCTCCTTGAGTGAGGAATCCTTCCCGCCGTCCTTGTAGGAGGTGGTGGTGAGGCCCCTCCACAAGAAGCCCTCCCTGGACCCAACTGTTTTGAACAAGTTCCCTGTCCTGGTGCTTCTTGACCTCTCGGCGGCTTTCGATATCATTGACCATGGTATTCTTCTGCGGTGGCTTGAGGGATTTACGGTGCTTTACGGTGATTCTCTTCCTATCTCGCGGGCCAAACCCAATCGGTGTTAGTAGGGGGCAGAGATCTGACCTGAAGCCCCTCCCTTGTTGGGTGCCTCAGGGTTTGGTTCTCTCTCCCCTCCTATTTAACATATACATGAAACCTCTGGGTGAGATCATCCAATGGCACTGGGTAGGGTATCATCAGTACGTTGATGATACCCAATTGTATATCTCTGCCCCGGGCCAAACTAGTGATGTCGAGGTGATGTCCTGGTGCTTGGAGGCTGTGAGGATCTAGATGGCGTCCAACAGGCTTATGCCCAGGTTCGCCTGTTGTACCAATTGCGCCCCTTCCTGGACCAGGACGCTCTTCTTACAGTCACTCATGCCCTAGTCACTTTGTGGTTAGATTACTGTAACACACTCTACATGGGGCTGCCCTTGAAGGGCACTCGGAAGCTCCAGTTGATCCAGAATGTGGCCATGCAAGTGATAAAGGGTGCACCCATATAACACTTTCCTCCGAGAGCTGCTGTTATGGCCCCGATCCCCGAGCCTGCTGCACAACTGGCAGAGGAGTCAGAGGAGGAGGATGAGGAGGAGGAACG
>JANHGC010001299.1:18024-30624 GCA_027560395.1 Boaedon fuliginosus | reverse complement strand
TTTTGCTCTGACCCGAGTATAAACCGAGGGTGACTTTTTCAGCTTATTTTGGGTGCTGAAAAACTCGGTTTATACTCCAGTATATACGGTATGTTCCCTTTGCTTTCCTATCATCAGTTTTCCTGTAAAATTCCCTTCCCTTTCCTTCTTACTAAAAACATCTTTTAGTTGCAATGATGCAGGAGAGCAGAGAGAGAAAAACAATGTGCTAATGTAAAGGAGGATAGAGTGGGTTGGGGTAAAGGATCCCTATGTGCAAGCATCTGATAAAACAAAGGAAAACTATGGATACTAACAAGGGAGAAGTAATTTCTAAAAGGAAAAGTTGGGCACTGGTAGATCTGTCCATGCAAGAACAGCCAGTGAGCCTTGCCTTCCTTGCAAGGATGGGATGGGACCATTGAGATTTTGCAGTGGTCCTAGACCAGACTGAGCCACATTGCTAACCCATTGCAATCTGGATTGGAATGTCTGAAGTTAGCTTAAAAAACCTCCAGGAGCACCATGGGAGAAAAGCAGCTTAGAGCACAGTGAGGAATTGCCTAAACATTCAAATTGTGAAACAACGTGATTTTCTTAATGGATTAAGATGTACACATGAAGCGATAGTGCCAAATTGTACCATACTGGTGAGACAACACTTGGAACATTGCATACAGTTCTGGTCACCATGATGCTAAAAAAGATGCTGAGACCCTAGAAAGAGTTCAAGGAAGAGCAACAAAAAAGATCTGGAGGCTGAACTAAAAGGTGAATGGTTCAGAGAACTAGATATCTAATCTAATGACGAGAAAGAGTAGAGGTGACATGATAGCAGTCTTCTACAATAATACTTGAGGGGCTCTCACAAAGAGAGGATTGGCCTATTCTCCAAAGCACCTGAGGGCAGGGCAAGAAATAATGAGTGGAAAATCATAAAAGAGAAGTCCAATTTAAGATCCTAAGAAGAAATTTCCTGACAGTGAAAACCATTAATCAATGGAATGGCTTGCCTCCGAAAATTGTGGGTGCTTCATCACTGGAGATTTTCAAGAAGAGATTGGATAACTATTTGTCCTGAGTGGTATAAGGTCTCCTGCTCAAATAAGAGGTTGGACTAGAAGACCTCCAAAGTCCCTTTCAATCTTGTTATTCAGTATTCTATGTTCTAGCCCCTGAGCTCCTCCTCCTCCTCCTCGTCCTCCTCTTTTGCTCTAGCCACATAAAGCAAGAAACCAAAAAATTAGGCTGAATTTAAAAAAAGGATGCTTTCAATTAGGCTAAAGAGATGTAACTTAGAAACAACCCACATTACCACTGTCTATAATACGTTGATTTGGGCAAAAGAATGTACAGTGTATTGGTTTCATTAGAGCAAGATGGTACTTCAGATGTCTCTAATTGGGTTTAACTACCCCTTTCTCAGGGAAGGACATATGAACTTTAAGAAAGCCTCTTTACTCCTGAAATATTTAGCAACAAATGGTGTTTTCTGTCTGACACACTGGCTGTTGATGTTTTTTTAAAAAAACTATAGTCAGTTGTATCCATGACAATTCACTGTGGCCAACTCATCACAGCCAACTTGCCATGGCCAACTCTCTGTGGGACAAGAGTTACCCTAATATCAAATAAATGGTGGAACAAAATCATTAAGAAAGGATGCAAAAGGAGGGACAGAATGAAATGTGAATGATAAAAATTAAAATATTTTTAAAATTTGTTTTAAATAATTAAGTTGAATTGTTAAATTGTCCCATGGCAAGCTGGCCGTGGTGGGTTGTCCCGTGAAGAGTTGGCCATGGTGAGTTGGCCATGGCAAGTTGACCCATTCAATAGTCAGTCTGAGGGCCTCAGAGAACCTCCACATCAGCATCAGTCAGGAGAGCTGGTCAGTCAGTTGCTCTCACTGAAATCCAAGTCAGTTTCTTCGTTCCATTTCTTCTGCAGATTACAGGTTTAATCAATCCCCAGCTGTTAGCTGGGGATTGATTAAACCTGTAGGCCAAGGCCTGAGAAAGCGCCAGCCACTGTAGCTATGAATGGAACTAAATCCTGATTTAGTCGGTCTCTTCATTTTGATTTATTGGCAGATGCCTCTAAGGGTAGACACCTTGTTAGATTCTGAGCCAACGCTTCACTGACCAGCTGTTCCTATTATGCTCAGAGAGTGCTGCAATGCAGGGTCAAATTTCTTTCACTTTGTATGATTCTTGCAGGTCTTTTCTCCTGCTTTGAAGAGTCCCAGTATGGCCTCTCTCGCACACCCTGGGGGCAGTCTAGTTCACATGAATAACACATCAACCTGCATTCCCTTTCTTTCTGCTTCTTGGGTTTTGTATGCAACCAATCAACACAATCTCTAATAAGCTTCCTGTTGAGAGATGGAGCAGCATCGTTTTCTAATTTAAGCATTTCGGTGAGTTATTAAAGGCTGTTGACGATCTAGTCAGTTATTATTCAGATGAGTGTTAGGGGGAAAAACTTCTAAACAGTGCTGCTATTTAAGCATGTGTTAGTTTAGAAATCAAGATTTGTTATTGCAGTTTCGATCACAGAGGACTGAGTCTTGTATTTAAAATTCAGAAGAGGATTTTTTTTTAAAAGGAATCTGCTTCAGTCCTAGCAAATAATGCTGGATTTGTTAGATTTAAGAAATGATAGGGTCTGTTTCAAGTTTGCTTCTGCTTTCTTAGTCATAGGAATTCAATCTCAGGCCACTGGTCTCTCATATGTGGGCACTTCAAATAATTATTCTGCCAGATTGGATAACTGTTTAGTTTTGCTCTTTTCTTATAAAATCCAAAGGAACAACTGAAGAGCTGGGGTTGAACATCCACTGATGCTCTTGACCTCAACAGAGCCCTAAACTTAAATTTGAAAACCACAATAATTGGATTTGTTCAGATGTTAAGCCCAAAACAAACCATAACATGACTTAGCACCATGTGTGAACCGGTCCCTATTTAATTTAATTTGGCATTATTTATTATTACATTTGAACTCCACATTTCAGTTTATATAAACAGATTATAGATTATACTTTATTTGCAGCTTAAAAACAAGGATTTTTTTCCTTTCTTGTTCTGAAAGTGTCAGTGTTGAGCCAAGCAAACTGATTTTTAAAACTCTTAAATCTCCCAATGCTGCAAATTGGTTTTAAAGTTCTAAGTAGTTTTCCAATCTTATACTTTTCATTTCAACTTCTAAAGTGGTGTACCCATTCATCCATTGATACTATTAAACAGGAAGCTTTTAAGAAATGCCTTCTCACTCATCATGCACTGATGATCTTACCTAGTTGGGTAATGAAACACCTGTAAGAAAACAACCAAGCTCAGGGGGCACCAGGGAGCCCACAGTTCAGTCCTGAGCTGCTCAAGCTGCTCTATATTAGAATTTGCCTTCCAAAGATGAGAGTGCAAGTTCAGTCTGCCATTATCTGAAAAGCCTGGAGATGGGGAAAAAATGGTTTTCAACTCTAGGCTACTGGGGAATCTTGCTGATTTCATCTAGTGTATAGGATCGCCAACAAGATTGCCAACGTCCAATAATGGATATGGCACAAGAAGAAGAATGGATGCCCTGAGTCCCTAAGATAACACCGAAATTTACAAAGGCCAAATCAGCTTCCCTTAAGAGTCCCTCTCATCATCCCATGGCTCTTATCTTGCAAAACTACCATTTCTACCCCATGTTTATCTCCATGATTGTTGACTTATTTTGCTTCTTCCATATGACAACTCTTGCATAGCTCTTGTTCCTGCTCCTCTTCTTGAATCCTCAAATCTCTAAAAATGCACAAACACATTTCTGCTCTTCCCAATGCCACTTCCTGGCGTGTCCCTCACAGTTCCTGCACTGGCCTTTCTCAGTCACCAGCACCACTTCCTCCTGGCAGGGGTTCATTTCCTGGAGTTGGTAAGGAGGGAATCTCAGATCAGAACTTCTAGCAGACTTTATGCCTTATTGCACCATCAGTATGTTAGGCCTATTATCAAGCCTGTCAACTCAGCATCCATAATATAAGAGTGTACAAAAGAGCTAGACAGAATATTGTCAGCTCATTTCATGGTCTGAAAGCAATAAACCTCTGAGTCAACTAGGTTGGCTGGGCAGTGTGATTAGATTTTCCCTTTGGGTAACAATAAGAAATATGTCTACCCTCATCTTTGCTTTGTTTCACTTTGTGAAGCCAATCTGTATTTGTTCTTTTGTCTACATCCGACCCCTGTATCCTGATCTTGTATCTGGCTTCTGTTTGCTAGGCTCATTGTTTTATGTCAGACCCAGATTGCATTAAGAATTCTGATGCCTGGCTGGATTCTGGTGAAGTAACGGTACAATGCAAAGGGGGAATAGAACTGGGATGAGAGTATTGGTGGTGATGGAAAATAACTTTTTTGACAGGACTGAGTCCACTGGGGTAGCAAGAAGAGGCCAATATATGGTCGATTAAGGTATACAGATACAAGAAAATAATTAAAAATGTTTGAAATATATGGAGCAAAGAGAAGCCAATGTTTAAGGCTTCCAATTAAAAGTGACAGACAGAGTACTTTTCTATTACCATCACTATTAATTAACAGCCCTAATTTGTTCCCTGCTGATTTGAACCAGCTTTACCTGGCTCAAAATGCAGTGTTTAGGGTTGTTCTGACTGAGCCTTAGTATTAGACCTGTTGCACTGGGTGCCAATAAGCCTCCAGGTGAAATGTAAGGTGCTCATCTATAAAACTCTTCATAGCACAGGGCTGAGTCTGAGTCATTTGTGGGACTACATTTCCTAGATCAGATCTGGCAGAAGCAGCATGTTGTGGGTCTTGTCAGTGGCCTGCCATCTTGCAGGACTCAGGAAGTGAGCCCTTTCTGTTGTTACTGCTCCTCTTTGAAACATCTCTTCTGGAAATCAGATTGGTCCATGGGGGATCTCGTTGTCAGAACCTGCCTGTAACATAATTGTTTAATTGATTTTTCACCTTGGCTGTCAGTTATGTATTTTATTTTATTGTTGCTTTTGTTGTAGATTTCCATTAGCCACAGTGAGATGGGTGAACATATCAACCACATGCATACAGTCCTCATAATTCCATTTAGCCCTGTAATGTAATAGGATCTTTAATCTGGAGATAGCTGGAAAATTTCTAGGTTGAATTTCTCGGGATCAATTATATCATATGCATAATATATTCTGCCTAACATTGCACTGACTTCTATGGGGAAAAATGCTGGACCAGATAGGCCTTTAATTTGGTTGTAAGTAATTTTTATGCCATCGTAACACAACAGGAGTTGCATAGCTCTGCATTCCATCAAATCAATCTTATGGTAATGTATAATTGTGGACTGTCATACAGTTAAACCATAAAAATAACAGGCATCAGTAGAACTGTCTTATCTTAAAATTGGAGATCTACTGATATGGGACTTTTCTGTGCCTGAAAATGCCATTTCCTCTATGTTTAATGTATTCATTAATGCCCTTGCCCCCAAATGGGGATTAAGCAGTTAACTACACTGATTGTTTTAGCTACTATAATCCACTGTGCTGAACTATTTAGTTTAATAATGCCAGTGAAGGCAGAGAAAAACCATATGTATGGGAACAAAAGAAACAGGGGGAATAATAATCTTCCAAGTGGCTATGCAGGGTGAAATTGTTTGAATGTAATAATTACGATTCTGAAATACTATAATTTTGTATTGTGCAGGAGAAGTTAGTGGAGAAAGAATAATCCCTCCCAATTTTTTTTGATAATTATCTTAAAAAATAGGGGAATTGTTTCTGAATGTAGCCATAGAGTAAATGAGAAGCAAGAACCCTGCTTGCATGCAATCCATTTTGCTGATCATCTGGTTATCAGAAGAAAAAAAAAAGATGCTGGAATATACTTGATCATTTATCCTAGGAGTAGGTATACCACAGCCTATATGTGTCCACCCAACATTATGACTACAGGACTCCGAAAGGTAGCTCTGAATGCTTTGGACTGCTATTGCTGATATTTTACTACTTGGAGAGTAAATGTTGAATGGGATACTTGAGATCTTCAGAGATTTCAGCCCATTTCATTCTTTACAGACTTTGAACTCTCTGATGAAATGGCAATGTACTAAAGAAAATAAAGATTTACTTGGGCAGAAATCTTAGAGAAAACGATGGAGAGGAGTTAAGAGAACCGAGACCCCATTGAACACTGGAGAAAAGATAAACACTCTCTCTCTCTCTCTCTCTCTCACACACACACACACAGAAAGAAAGTAACCAATATAAAGAAAAGACAAACTCTCATGACAATAAATTCACTATAATGCTGGTTTTCCAATTTTGGAGGGTAAGGTTTAAAGACAGAGCGGCTCGCATAAACCTCTGCATTGTTTAAAGTCCACAATGTACCTCTTAGCTACCTCAACACAAACCAAATTCCAACCCAAAAGTAATAGCAGTAACTGTAGTTTTGTCCCATCTACTTTGATAATGCAGTGACATCACTAGCCAAACTGCTGTGATTTTGAGGCAGGGCACATCCTCCCAAGCCAAAGTAGTTAGTCCATCTATCCATCTTTCACCTCACCCAACCTGTTGGATCCTCTTCAAATATTCATTAAATTCCAGATACGGAGGGATATACTGCTACCACCTGCTCAGTTTTCAACTCCCCACACACCCCAAGAAGTGTTTTGGTATTAGGGCTAGAAGTTCTACAGACCTAAAGTTCCCAGCCACTGCATGAAAGACTGTAACTGTATTTATGGGAACACCCTTGCTGTTCTTTTGACTTTCCCACTCAATACAGGAAGAGAGATGAATTAAAGGTGTGGACAAGTGTATAGAAGATATGTGTCCTTGATGGATTCATCAGTTGATCCTTTGATAGATCAGAATTTAATGGGAATTTCTTATATCCTGTGCCAAGTACATTTAGTTACAAGCATACTCCACAGTCCTCAGTCCACAGCTACAGTCTCCCCATCCTTCTTGATGTTTTTCAGATCTTCCTGAAATGTTTGGTGTCCGGTTTTCTTTGGCCTTCCTCTTTTTCTCCAACCATCTGGTGGTATCTAATCGGGGGTGGCTTTCAAATTTTTTAACAACTGGTTCTGTGGGTGTGGCTTAGTTGTAATGTAGGTGTGGCTAAGTGGTCATGTGACTGGGTGGGCAGCCTGCCCAGTCACTTGACCACCTAGTCACATCCACCCAGTCACATGAACACTTAACCATGCCCACAACTAAGCCATGCCTACCACTAAGCCATACCCACAACTTGGCTCTGGGGATCATGGGGGGAAGCCGCCGTTTGCACTTTGGAGAGTCTCTCTGTTGGAGAGGCTCCTTCTTCGCAGCGCCACTGTGCTACCCCCGCAATGATCCATGGAACCTGAAGTGTAAATGGAGAGGTGCTGTGAAGAGGGAGCCTCTCTGTTTACACTTTAGGTACCATGGATAATCTTAGCGCAGTGGTGTTGCGAAGGAGCCAATGTTTGCACTTTGGAGAGGCTGTTGGAGAGGCTCTTCATTGGAGAGGCTCCCTCTTCACAGCATCACCACGTTACCCCGCCCCCCCAATGATCCCCGGAGCCTGCAAAGTGCAAATGGAGGCTCCCTCTTTGCAGTACCACTGTGCTACCCCCCACAATTTAGGCTCTACTCTGGGGATCATTGGGGGGGGTAGAGCACTGGCACTGTGAAGGAGTCACAAAATTAACTCTGCATTCTCTCACCTACAAACTGCATTCCGCAGCTTCTTGGCAAGATCTCTCCATGCTCAGCAGAACCAATTTGGCTCTTTTGGCTTGGAGAGAATGATGTGAGCTTGCTCAAACAAGCATGGAGGGATCCTGCTGAGAAACCGGGGAATGCAGTTTCTGGGTGAGAGAATGCGGGGTTAATTTGGCCAGGCAAATTACCCCACCCCGCCCCCACACTATCAAAGTGGATTACTACACTGCAATGTAGAAATGGGAAATGGAACAGCCAGCATCGGGGGGTGGGGAGGAGCAGGGAGAAGAGAAGGAAAACGGCCTCCTCGTTATCTTATGCCAGCTGCTCCGTTGTCAGTTTCACCATTGCAGCGCCGCGTCACGGAACTTTCCCCACCCACCACCACCCAGGCCCTCACTTTCCCCAAGCGTTTCTTTGCCTACCTGATTTCCTCTCCATCACATTTTTCCATTGTGTTTCTTGCCATTTTGTGCAGGAAAATGAAAGTTTGTGGGACAAAAAAAAAAACCTTCAATCAATCAATTCCAATTTCATGAGATCTTTTTTTTTTTTTTTTGCAAGAAGTTGAAAATTGGTTGATTGAATATTTTTTTAGTGCTACAAATGTTAGTTTCCCTGCACAAAATGGCAAGAAATGTGAAGGAGCTGGAAATCAGGTAGGCAAAGAAATCCTTGGGGAATTTCTTCTCCTGGCAGTGCTGCCAAGGGGTTTCCAGGCCAGGAGAGGATTTCTTCCTCCAGCACTGCCATGAGGTTTCTCTGAACTGTGCAAATTGGGGCAGGGAGGGGTGGGGTAGGCAGAGAGAAGTGTGGCCAGCCAATTGCATGATTTGCTGGTTCTCCGAACTGTGCAAAATTGTAACAAATGGTTCACCCAAATTGGGCCGAACCGGCTGAAACCCTCCCCTGTATCTAATAGATTGTGGTATTTGTTGTACAAAGCTCACTCATGCAGACCACGTGTCCAGCAAGGCACATTCTTCGTTCTGCAATTATCTCAGAGAGTCTTTTGGAATTACTTCTTTGCAAAATGGGAGTATACTCTACAACAGGGGTGTCAGACTCAAGGCCCGTGGGTCAGATCCAGCCCTCAGGGTACTCACAGGGCCACCATGGAAACAGCAAAGAACCAGTCCGCAGTGCTTCTGCCAGTGAAAACAGAGTTCAGGAGGGTTCCATGCAGCCCTCCCAACCTCCATTTTTGCTGGCAGAGGATTATAGGAAGCCGGCGCAGCCAAAAACAGAGCTCAGGAGCCCGTTTTCACTAGCAGAGCACTCAGGCCACCACAGGTGCCCCCAACATGAATGATGTCAAGCTGCCCATGCCTACCTAGCCACACCCATCCCCAGCCCCCCGGAACTGAGTTTAACACCCCTGTTCTACAATACTCTGGGAAAAAACACACCAGTGTTAACTGGCATATTAGATATTTGCTCTTTTTCATTGTTTTTCATACCTTAACAATGGGATGTGGGTGCCACTGCCTCATCTGAATCTGACATATTCATTCTTTTTTCATGCATTGGATGGTGCTGTCTGGATTTCAAACCTCTAAGCACTTTTTTTTCTGGAGGTAATAAATTCATTCTCTGGGGAAGAAAAGAAACACAGAAGTATTTTGCTGCTGTATAACAGGCATCTGTATTTTTTTTAACAGCAATAATTTGATAGCCCTATTATTTTATCAGAGCACTGCAGAATGGCAGCATACAGGAGCATGGAGGGCTCTATCCTGAAATGAAAGGTAAGAACCAACCCTTACCAACTTACAAAAGAAAACCTGGTAATAGCTTTTTTTTTAAAAAAGCATCCTGCCTTTTCCATTCTGCTCACACCAATTGAAAACAAGAAGTATCACTGATATATTTCCTGCAACATTCTGTACATGAAAAAATCATTTGTGATTAAGACAAATTTGACTTAAAGACTGAAAAGAACTGTCATTATTTTATCTTTTTTCCCCCACAGGTAAATCAACATTGTATCTGGTAAATGAAGCCATTCACCTATACCTGTAGCATCTTACTAAGCTGGTTTGTGAAATTGTCCCCACAGGACAATTAACACTTGTTAATAATAGGTAAAAGTAGCTGCAGGTATATAGTTTTAGTCCCAAATGTATGTGTGAATAGTATATAAGCTTTTACTGCCTGAGGTATTGGACAACAGTTTTCAAGGCCATTTTCTCTCGTTTCTGCCTTCAATAAAAAAAATACCAACCATAATAAATAACAATTTGTACCTCTGTTCCAAATATTCGAGATTGGCTTTCAGAAGTAGATATCGGCTCCCACTGCTTAATGGAAGAGAACCTGCACTTTGACAGAGTCTGCAGATAGCATTCCCAATAGCATGCTGGGATATTTATAAATCACTGTCTATCAAATGTTTGATGGGCAAAGGTGCACTTGGATGATTCAAGTGCAAAGGCATTAGTCCTCTCTCCCATGGGAGCGAAACTTTTTACTTAAACACATCTATCATCTGCTCCTGTGGTTTTTTATTTTTATTCTGAATATTGATTATTACTGTTGCTCTCCCCGCCTCAGGCCTTGATCTTCCCCCAGGCATCAACCCCCCTCGAGAGCAGATCTGGGAAACCGATCTGCTGTTTAATGGGCACTTCAGGTGGTGTCTGGAATCCCCTTTCAGCCGAGGAATATGTTGCAATTAGAAGGCCTTGGTGTCTGTCTAATAGCTCTTTCCGGTATGTCCTGCTGGCTGGCTATACTCCAATAGTTCAGCCTAAAAGTACCTGGGGAGATGCCTACAGCTATGAAAGAAAAAGAAAGGAAGAGCAAAGGAAGGAAGGAAGAAACAGGAAAGAAAGAAAGAAAGAAAGAAAGAAAGAAAAACAGCCAACCCTTTTGGTTTACATTTTAATGAACTTTTAAATGACATGCAGCTTTATTCCTTGTCTATCTCCCAATTTCTTAACAGTCTTTCCATCTCCTACTTCCCCTCATTCCTCCTGATTTCCTTTCCCTTTGCAACAAGAACCATTTGCCTTGAACTATGGCTACAGCAGGCTAACGGGGTGATTTTCTTTGGCCCCCTTAATTGTGAGGAAGATTGTTAGGGAGGTAGTTTTGAAAAAGGGAGAAAATGTGTTCTACAACATATTCTAAAGGGGTTATATATATTGCTTTTGTAAATGTGACTGGAAGAATGTTCCCTTATATTTTTTAAGATGCTGGGTGAGTGACATGGCAGTCTGCACATCAGTAGTTAATGGTCATTTTGGAAGTTTTTTGTGAAACAACCCTGGAAATGCAAAATAACTAGGCATCTTTTGAGCCCCTTTGAGCCTTAAAGAGATAGTTTTCATCCCTCCCTCCCGCTTTGCCAACAACATATGTCTTCTAACTCTCTTGCAAAAAGTGTGCAAATCATTAGGCCAAGAAGCCGGCTCTGAGCGTTAGTAAGCTACGAGACTGGCTTGCTGATCCTATAATATTTACAAGTAGCTGTTTCCTTGCTGCAAGGCAAAAAATGCAGCTATGATTCTAGATGGTACAGTCACCCCAGTGTAATGTTATAGTGTAATTATCTGTCGTGGCTTATTAAAACAGCAGTGTCCACAGGGTGCTGTTTACAAGCATCTAATTGTCATAAATCTGGGCATATTGACTCTATATACCCAGATGCTTTCCCACCCTTATGGAAAATCCAGGCCCTCATCATGCACACATTCTATCTTGTTAGTGCTGAGCTTCATTGATGAGCATGAATGAGTACAAATGTGTTTACTGCATTTTTTTCTTTTTTTTAAAAAAAATATTGAATGATAGCTGATTTGAATCATCAATACACAAGGTAAAGGGGAGTGGGAAACCACCCTTGAAAGTAAGAATGTGAAGTCCTGTGTTTTTTTGGGGGGGGAGGGGGGTCAAGAACACTGCTATTCCATATAAAATAATACTGTTCTTTCGATCAGCCTCATTTTGACGTGTATCTGTATTTTTCCCAAGAGACCCAGTTGGCGTGCAAATTATTTTAGTTTTTAACCATAGCCACATGGGCCATTGATCTTGGCTGCCCAGGGAACAGAGCCTAAATATCTTCAAAGGAAAATATAAAATAGCAGAGACTTGAAAGCCAGAAACGTTTTTAAAAGGTTTACAAATTAAAAGCAAAATAGTAAGTAAAGGTTGGAAGAAGTTATGTGGAATTCTAATATTGTTTCTCAGTCACTTTGCTCACTGTCATCTCCAGTGGTAAGCCAGGAGGGGGAAAATGATCAGTTCCGTAGCATCTTTATATAAAGAGGTGAGACTATTTAACCTCATGGATAACTTTGCAGAAAAGAGTGGAGAAGCCCTCAGCATTCTCTGTAGGGGTTTTCCTTTTCATTTTAAGGGCTGTCAAATGAAAAGACACAACTGGAACCCACATCTTTGCCTTCACAACAATTAATTTGTTGGCTTTCAAACAATTTTCAGCTCCACTTGGTGTGTGACCTGATGGTGAACTGTTGCGAATGCACATATCTGCGTAAGGGTCAACTGTGCACAACAATCAGAGCTATTTGCACAGTGGGCTGAAACTTGAGGTGTGCCATCACCCTGTAACTGCTCCACAAAAGCTCTCACAATTCAGCCTTGCAAAAGTAATAAAAAACAATGCAGGAAACTTTAGTGTTTAAACCATTACAGATTACTGAGCATTTCAGATTTCATAAGAAAAAGCCAAAAGAGGGAGAGTTTTGCATATGCATCTGAACTTAAAAAGATGTCTGAGTATTGCAAATTTGCAAAAAGGGTTAAATGCCACTACCTGTTTGTTGGACCCATGTCCCTCCTGGCTCATTACGGCAGGCTGGGAGATGACATGCGGCTGGCTCCAGGGGATTATAAATGCTTCATTGAGAGAGGGGTCCTTCCCACATGCCTTGAAG
>JANHGC010001299.1:4936-16243 GCA_027560395.1 Boaedon fuliginosus | reverse complement strand
CAGGCTCAGGGTTGACTCAGCCTTCCATCCTTTCTAAAGTCGGTGAAATGAGGACCCAGATTGTTGGGGGCAATAAGTTGACTCTGTAACTGCTTAGGGAGTGTTGTAAAGCTCTGATAAGCAGTGTATTACATCTGAGTGCTATTGCTATCTATGTTGTAAGCTGCCCAGAGTCCTTCAGGAGTTGGACAGCATAAAAATGTAATAAATAAATAATATGTAAGGAAAAATGGCTCTTAAACTGATCATTTGCTTCCAAATTCTCATTTTGTTGTAAGACATTCCAGACACAAGTCAGCAGTGGTACATTAGGTATGCCTCTGTGGGGTGAGGACCTCACAAATTTTGTTGGCACTTTTTTTTTGTTTGCATAAATTGTCACTTGGGTGGATGCCACATTAAATTTGGACCTCAAAATCTTGTCAATAAATATTTTAAAATGATTTAGTTGCTTTATTTCCTTTATAAAATCATCTAAAACAAGTTGGAGGTGATGGTTTAAGCAGTGCCATATTATGATGTTTGGAAACTCTTTTGCTATTCTAGTGCTCACTCAAGATTTTCTCCCAAGCATAACGCTGGCACCATCAGAGCAAAATGCTATTAAATTTTTTTCTAGGTGGTCTTTGTAAACCCAACATTATTTAAACTTTTCATAACTGAAGAACATATTGTCTCTGCATCTTATTTTTCCAATTCAACAAGCTCAACAAAAATTGTTGATGAGTTAACTGAATCCTCAACTTTTAAGAAAAGTATCACAACTGGTTTGCATGATAGCATGGGGTTTGTCAATAATCAAACATATTTTCAGGTTATTTTCAATATTTTTAGTAAACAATTTGGTTTAATTTGTTTTGCATGGAGACTCCCTGCTATGGACGACGAATTTGGTAATGAACATTAAACAAGATCAACTAATCCGGAAATCTAGCATAAAATGTGATACAAGATTGGTCAAATGGCTCACACTAAAAGTAAATAGAAAAACTGTGGCATTGCAATTAGATACTGCTTCTACTGCATTTGTTATGGATCAGTGCAAACAGGATGAGCAATTAGAGATGCTAAATTAAGCAATCAGATTGTGGTTAAAAATTTACTGGAAAAAAAGATCATTTCTATTGGATTGATAGTGTAAAAGCTGCCTTGAGTTCCCCTCGACCAGGGAAGAGAGGCGGGGTATAAATCCAATAAATAAAAAATAAATAAAGCACTACCAAGGTTAGTTGAATTTACATATTGAGAAAACAGATGATAAGATGAGGATCTGCCAATGGATTGGAGATCCATCAACCACATACATGCTGTACAGAGACCACAGAGACCATTGAGACTGAGATTAAAAATATTGAATGATGCTGCACCTCTCTTCCAAGATGACAAGCAAATAAAAAAAATAAAATGTTACGAGAGGACATCATGCTCAGATTTAAGAAAGCACATCTGGTTCCACATCAATCAAAAAAGTAGAACTGTACTGGAGTGGGTGGGAAGTGAGGGAATTCTCTCAGAAGTTGCGTGGAGCTACAGCTGTGATTTCAGTAACTAAAATACATCCAGAAAAGGCTTATTTACAGATGGAAATAGAAGCTGTATCTCACCTTAGAGACCTAGAAAAGATTATGTTTCAGACTTGGTTTTGGAGTAGCATGTACACGGTGCTTTGGCAGACAGCCATGGACTAAATGCTGCTGGGCTGTCCAGATTCCCCGTGCTATTTAGATAACTTCATTATCAACCGAGAAAAGAATGAGATGCACCTGCAAAACCTAAGGGCAGCATTGCAGAATTTGGCAGATTGTAGCTTTTGAGCACAACACACACATACACAAAAAGTGAGTTTTCTAACTTAGCATTACATATGAAAGTCATTGCATTGTTACACAAAGCTTATGCAAGTGTGCCTAGAAAAATTCAATCTGTCATGAATGCCCAAAGTTAAGCAGATGTGTCATGATTTTATACTGGAAGTTCCTCTTTCTCTAAATAATGGGTAACTGTCTTAATGTCTCTCTCAAAAATTTTAATAGATCTTACAGTGGCGCTTCAAAGTTCATGAACCTTTTTGAATTTTTAAAATGCCTACCTAAATATTAACTAAAACATCTGTTTTCCACACAAGTCCTAAAACTATATAAAGAGAACCCAATTAAAAATGAGTCAAAAACATTATACTTGTTCATTTATTTATAGAGGGAAATGAACCAAAGCTGCCTGTTTCTTAATTGGTAGGAAAGACACAAAAGTATTTAACACTTAAAGCTAGGAAATATTACATACCAGGGACAGTGTTTCCAGAAAATGATTTTTATAGAGAAAAGAATGCCAAAACATGACATTTTAATAATAGTTGTCTTTTAATTTAATAAAAACTTAGAAATAATGCATGAATGAGAAAAATAAGCAAAAGCATGGTGGAAGGGAATAGACCCTATCAGGTTTGCAGAATGAAGACAACCCAATATTTCCTTCACCCAATTGTCAGCAGTTTATCTCTGCGTGTTCTTGACCCACTGGCATTGTGCACACTCATATACAAATGCACCTTACAGGTGAAATCAGGAACCTCTCTGATAATCATCTCTTATCCCTCATTACAGCTAATCTTGACCTAGGATGGGCCTAATCCCCATCCTGTTTGCCCTGTACAAATTTTTACTGACACTGGCTGGACAAGTGGACTGTTCTTTGTGAGTCAAGCTCTCAGTAGAAGGAAGGACAGACTGAAGGGGACCCTGCTGCCAAGGACAATTCTGAGACAATAATGGGTCATTAGCCTGAACAGGTGCTTTGAGATATAGACTCTGCAACTACAATGATTTGTGCTGACATAACACAGCAGGTACAGGAGAACCTGCTGCCCTTCCATCTGTTGTATCCTGTCCTCTTTTGTCTTCTTGGGTAGCTACAAGACAGCTACCATTTTGCATATGTATTTAATAGCATTGTGATTACACCTTTGCATGAATAAATGCTGAATCTCTCTCTCTTTCTCTCCCTCTCTCCTTCTCAAACAGATACCCATTTCCTCTTTATATTGTAGTTATGTGTCTTATAGGGAGATGATCTGGGAATACAGTATTTTCTTTCCCATCTTTGCATCAAGATACCAATTTCATCTCTACTGTTGCATCAGTGTGCATCATCCTGTATTGCTACATATTTCTCGATATGCTTACAAGCAGGAAGAGAGAGAGATCCATTTAGCTGACAAGGAGAAAGGTTGATGTGATAAGGGAACTGAATTGCAGCATGTGAAGAAGGCATGAAAGCCCATCAGACTTTTGTAGTAGATGTTGCTTGGCCAAGGTGTTTTCCTGTCAAGAAGGCAGGGGACCAGGAGTCTTAGTGATGAACAGGATGCTGGAGGCCATCTAGAGGCCAGCAAAGCAAGAGGGCAGAATGCTGGCATTTTGCTTAATCTATCCAGAGAGGGAAGTGATGGCCCAGTTGCCCTGGTAACAAGGATATACTCCTTGCTTCACTAAATTTCACTGGTCTTCTAGGAGAACAAACAAGCCCAAAGAGCTTGTGGGGATGCATTGAAGTGCAGAGGGGCAGATACCAGAAATAATTTCCCACAGAATTGTACATCTGATGCCAGCATCGAGAAAGGACATACACAGGATTTTCCTCTAAGGGCATCCTAACATGCTCATCAGAAATCCTCTTGCTCCATTTCTTTAAGACAACATTTGGTGCCTGAATGCTTTCAGATTAGACTGACCCAAAAGTCTCTCTTCTTTGTGGATCTCTTTCCCATTTGCTGCTGCCTTGAAAATAGTGCAACCTTCAAGTTTTCTAATCAGCGACTAAGGCAGGGCTAAAGTATCGAGGTTGCTTCCACTTCTGGGAATACCTCTGTATTTTGTGAAGTAGGGAGGCCCTCCAACAGAAAGGACCAAAACAAAATGGCCTTCTCCTGTCACTCAGCCCAAGAATTTATTTCTTCCTCCCACAGAAGCCTCGCTGGATTCTGAACAGTTCAGTCAGTGGAAAATGAAGGAGTAGTTTTTCTTCTGAAGGCATACACACAGGCATGGTCTATTAGAAGAGTGGAGAATAAGCATGGTTTGGTAATGATATAAATGAATAGGTTAATCAGAGCTTTTTGTATCTCTATTTTAAAAATAAGAGTTCTGGTGTGGATGGTATTTTCGATCACATTCTCTAAGGAAGAAACACATTTTCTTTTAGGCTGAAATTATGAACAAAACAAGGCCATTCATATTAGAACACAGTCAGAGCTAGATTTAGGTCCTTGTGTACTATCAATGATATTGATTTCTTATTGAATGTATACCTTGCCTTTCAATCATTATTACCAAGTTAAGAAACAGTCATAGCCAATTTGATGTAGGGATTAAGGCACCAAAATAGTAAACCAGGAGATGCTGAGTTCTAGTCCCAACTTAGATCTGAAAAAATCAGGTGAGTTTGGGCCAGTTCCTCTCTTTCAGCCTAACTCACCTAACAGGGTTCTGGGGAAAATAGGAGGAGAAAGGTGTATTGGTATGCTCACTGCTTTATGGAAAAAAAAAAGGTGAGATAAAAATCTAAAAATGAAATAAAACACAGGCCTATGCTGAAATACTGCAGCAGAGACCATATGCCAGCAATATGGATACCACAGGCTTCCTAAGAAAAGTTAACTCCATAGGAAATTTCTGTAACAATGAGGTTGGATACTGAGGCACTACATACCAACCTTTCCCACAAACATAAACTTCAGGCCATCAAGAATATCATCAACAATGTCAACAGAGCATAACTCACCAATCTGCATTTTGAGTGTAGGGACTTCTGAAAGCTGCCTCATTCGGAGTCAGATCATTGGTTCTTTAAGCTCAGGATAGCTGACCTTGAAGGGCAACAAACTTCCAATGTTTTGCACAAAGATTTTTCCAAACTCCACTTCTAGATGCTAGCAACAGCATTTGGAACTTTTCATATGCAAAACATGTGTTTTGCCACTGAGCTACAAGTGAGAACTTTATATAATAATGATAATTGCGCACTTGATTGGACTCTGATTCTTTTTATAATGCTTTTAGACAGGTTAAAAAAAAATTAAATGAAACATGTTGAGACAAGAACTTTGTTCAGCCATATGGCCAAAACACCCATGGCCCATCCGATACATCATGAAATTTAGCAACGCTAGTAATTAGGCATCTAAATTTGGACAATACATTTGCACGTGCCAGTAATTAGTCTTTGTTATTGGTCACGCAGTTTGCTACACTTCTCACAGAACAACTTGATTTCCTGTCCAAACACTTCTGATATTTAAAAATGCAATTTCCTACTTGCACATTATCTACACACCCTCAATTAGAGTGGGTGATAGAAGGGAAGCCAAATTTTCCCGTTGTTCTTGTCCAGCCTATTGATTTTATCCCAGCCTTGTATGGGAGGGCTGCTATATAATGATTCATTAAGACGCAATGGGAAGTTTCTTCTGAAATGCACAACCCACCCTGTGCGACGTAAGTAGAGGGGAGATTTCAGAAAGAAAAGTTTCTCTTTTTAGCATGTTTTCTTTTCCTTGGTTCAGTGCTTTATATGATTAATATAAGGTTCGGACTGCCATTTTGTGGTGAAAAAGCTTCAAATCCCATGAATGCATTTTTCAGTCCAAAACAGGACAATGATCAACCCTGAAGCGAGCCTGGCTGAGGCCATCTCTGAGGCTTCATGGTTGCCACAAAGTGAAAGGGGAGAAAGGGAGGGGGGGATTTTAGATCTTGGCCGTCAAAATAAAAAGTTTTCCTGTGGGAACCAAGGTCATTCCAACAGGTGAGGAATTCTTTGAGGAATATACCTGCCTCGGAGTTCTGCTTTCGATGGGTGCATTACTTGGAACATTGGCAGCAACAGTATAATTGCTTGACTGGTACAGGTAGTCCTTGACTTACAACCACAATTGTGTCCAAAATTTCTGTTGTTAAATGAGACATCTGTTAAGTGAGTTTTGCCCCATTTTACAATTTTTCTTGCCACAGTTGTTTAGTGAATCGCCGCAGTAGATAAGTTAGCATCCCTGTATGTGAATATGGCTTCCCATTGACTTGGCTTGTCAGAAGGTCACAAAAGAGGATCACATGGCCTTGGGACACAGCATAAGTATGAACCAGTTGCCAAGCGTCTGAATTTTGATCACATGATAATGGGGATGCCACAAAGATTGTAACTGTGAAAAATGGTCATGTCACTTTTTTCAGTGCTTTGAACTTTGAACGGTCACTAAATGAACTGTTGCAAGTCGAGGATCACCTGCATAGGCCTTGACAGGCTGCCCTTATGAAGCATTCAGAAGTTTTCTTTCAGCAATCAGGTGGGATGCTGTTGCCAAACTATGGGCTGGAACTGAGGGAATTGAAAACAGGTATGTACCATCTGTTTTTGGTTCCTTTGCTTTCCAGGCTGAAAATAAGTGCCAGATTTATTTTATTATTATTATTATTATTTTCTATCTCTAAGGCCTATGGCGTAGATAAAGAATATTATAAAGACTCCCTTCTTCAGCATGTCTTCTCCAGACTAATTAACCATGATCAGAAGACCACTAAGAGCCAAGCTTTTATCACTGGTGTCTACCTCATGGATGCTATCCATGGAAACTATTATATTTACCTCAGTGGTGGTACTCAATTTTTTTTTACTACCGGTTCTGTGGGCGTGGCTTGGTGGGCATGGCTATGCTGTCGGCCAATCAAATGGTATTTGCCAGTGTTGGCCAATCAGAGGTGGTATTTGCTGGTTCTCTGAATAAATCAAAATTATCGCTACCGGTTTCCCGGAACCTGTTGGAACTGGCTGAATACCACCTCTGATTTACCTGTATTTGTTTACACGCAAGTGTAATTTTTATCATTTATTCAGAAAATGTACATGTCTGTTTACCTTATACATTCAACTCTTTGTGGCTCAGAACATCTACAAAAAAATACATTGCCACCACTGCCATCATTCCACTAACGCAGAAGCATCAATTTTAGAAAATTTTCAGTACAGCAGAAAAGGGCAGGATAAATGAGGTGCAAAATGGAAAGGGTACCTTATACAAAGAAGAAGCTCTACACAAACTTAGTTTTTCCCTATTGTTATGCAGCAATAGGTTTCCACTTCCAGTAACTCTTACTACAATAACATGTTAAAAAATACTCCAGGGAGAAATTAAGCCTTCGTTCAACAAGAATCTGCTGATTCCAGGTATTTTAGGAAATATTATTGATTTCATCTGTTATTCTGCTTTGGGTCTGAAGTTTAGACTTGTAGTTCTCCCTATTGATAGTGCTGATAGACTAATGTTGCAAGAAGGAATTTTCCTCTAAATCTTACTGATTGGTATTTTTTTTTGCTTTGCCTGTCACTCATGGCTTGATATATTTTCTTCAGTATGCTGCGCATTTGCTCTGGTGGCTTAGCAATATTATGCCTTTATGGGGTTCTGTGCATAAGGTTGTTATAAAGGAGTTTCATGGACTTGATTAACCTCTGTGCATCTTATTTATGTTATGGTTGAACTGCAAAGTCCTTTTACAGAACTGTTCTTATTTATTGGTGCGTGTGTGTGTGTGTGTGTGTGGGGGGTTTGGAAGGATTTGCAAAGAAAGAACAGCTGTGATGATTTTTCTTTTTAATCATCTGGTATCTTGTTTCTCGTATAAATCTGCTGCTTCAGTTCTATGGGAAGACTGATTTGGACTATTGACATGAGAGCCATAGGGGACAGGCAGAAGAGAATATGGACTGTTGAAAATATGAGGGAAGTAAGGTGACACATGTAAGTATTTGCATTGTAGTGGGAGTACCACAGAAGGCATTTTTTTTCTACTCACAGAATTGTAAAAAAATAATTGCAAAGAAAGACATGCAATAAGTAGTAAATATTACCACGTACCTCTTATATTAGAGGCATTTATTTTTTACATCAAAGATTACTCCACATTTTTATGATTGAATAATAAAAGACTGGTTCTTAGTACAATTAAGCCTGTGATATGCAGATGAGGCCAACAATTGTGCAAATGCAAAAATATACACAATCGTTAATCAAAGAACCAGCTGTGGCCTTATTGCAGTATTTCTCAACCTTGGCTATTTTAAGATATATAGACTTCAACTCCCATAATTTCTCGCTGTCTGGGAATTCTGGGTGTTGAAGTCCACACATCTTAAAATTGCCAAGCTTGAGAAACAATGTTCTATTGAATAGAATTGGAAAGGGACTTATTTGGTTCATATTTCAATGCCTAACTCAATTTATTTATTTAATTAGCGTATGGCTGGTCACACACAATATTAAAAGCACTTCATATTTACAAATTAAAATAGTTAAAAACAAACAAACAAACAAACAAAAAACAATAAAACCTAAGAGGAAAACAGAAATAACATTTCAGAGTTTAAAGAGTTTGGAAATCCAGTCAGCAGCTGTCGTTGTTGCGCAGAGGAAGTCATCAAAATCTCCTGGATATCTTCTGTTGGTGCATTCCTTCACTACGTGTTGGATAGTTTGTCGGGGAGCTCCACAGTCACAAATGGCCAACTGTTCTCTCAAGGGACAGACCTGACTTTGCATGACATATTAAAAGCTAGGCTGCACCAAGACCCACTAGGGAACATTTGGAAACCTAAAGGTTGCCTTAAGAACAGTCTCCTGTTTCTCAATTCATCTGAAAATTGATTAAAGATTTAAAATTCAAGCTGTATGTTTTGCACCTGTCTTGAAACTTGCACCACATGGTAGAATGTGGATATAGGGTATGTTTTGGCAGCTTGGGAGGCAGTTCACAATTTTAAAAATACACATAAAAAGGATAATGTCTCATTTGAGTCAAGCTTGTAACTTGTTCTATGGACCTATCCCATTTAAGGAATAACAGGGGTCAATTTACTTAATCTCTGAGTTCAGAAATAGTTGACCAGGTGTCTTTGCCTACTTCACGGCACATAGAAAATGATAATGTGCATAAAATAAACCCATTAGAAGAAATGCACATTTAATTTACACACTGAAGAGAGAAGACTTAAGGATGAGGAAAGAATGAATGGGAGGAGCTTAATGTGGAACAGTTAAAGTGGGCTTTAACCCCTTCGGGATTTTCCCATGTATTTTACCAGGAAACCTAAATAGGGCAGGCTCAGAAAGTAAGCCTTTATGAATCTATTGCGATGCCCATTTTGCCTTCCAAGTTCATGGAAACCTAAAACCAAACCTAACCAATACGCAATGTGACTCTCCCATGTTTTTCCCCAGGAAACATACATAGGGCAGGCCTCAAAGTTAGCATCTTCTTAAGTATACTGATACACTATGAATCCATTGGTGATGTCCATTATGCTTTATGACTTGACCTAACCCTAACCTTCAGTGGGTGTGCCCAATGGGATTCTTCAATTATTTTACCAGGAAACGTAGATAGGGTGCACTCAAAATGTCAGCACCCTCCAAAGCAAGTGCTATGAATACATAAGTAACATCAAAAAGTGGTATTCAGCCACTTCCAACAAGTTCTGGAGAACCAGTAGCAATAATTTTGTTGGTTTGGAAAACTGGCAAATACCACCTCTGGTTAGTTGACTGCATCAAATACCACCTCTGATTAGCTGACCACATAGCCACGTCCACCAGGCCACATCTACAGAACCGGTAGTAAAACAATTTGAATCCCACACTGGTGACATCCATTTTATTATGTTAATTCATGGAGACCTAACCCTATCTCTAAGTAGGTTTCCCCCCCAAATGGGATTTTCCCATATATTTTACCAGGAAAAATAGTTGAGATGGGATCAAAATCCCAGCACCCTCCTAAGCGTACCAATACACTACAAATCCATTGCCAATATCCATTTTGCTCTGAATTCATGGAGACCTAACCCTAAATGGGTTTGCCCCCTCAGTGTATTGGCAGCATCTATTTTACTCTTTAAGTTCATGAAAAACTAACCCTAACCCTAACAAGGTTAACCCCAAATGGGAATCATGAATTTTACCAGGAAAAGTAGTGGGTGGTTAAAAAAAAAAAAAAAGCCAGCGCACTCCTTAGCATACAAATGTGCTACAATCCATTCAGAACATTCATTCATTTTGGTCACCAAATTCATGGAAACCTAACCCAAACCCTAAGTTGGTTTGCCTCCCCCCTTGAGATTTCTCCCTATATTTTACCAGGAAACACAAGACACCGCAGGCTTGAAAACTTAGCACCCTTCTTAGCATACAAATGTGCTGTGAATTAATTCACAACATTCATTTTCCTCTCTGAGTTCATGGAGACCTAATCCTAACCCTAATCAGATTTTTCTCCCATAAGAGAAAAATAGGCGGGCTCAAAAAGTCAGCACACTCCTAAGCAAACTGATGCGCTATGAATTCATTGTGAACTACATTTGGAGGTCAGGGAGATCTAAACCTATCCCTAAGTTTGTTTGCCCCACAATGAGATTTTCCTTTGTATTTTCCCAGGAAATGTAGAAGGGTGGTCAAAAGTAAGCAGCCTCTTAACTGTAACAATGTGCTACATATTCATTAGTGATATTCATGTTGGTCTCTGAGTTAATGGAGACTTAAACCTAACCCTAATGGTAGGAGGCCGGGCTCAAAAAGTCAATGCTTCTTAGATACAGATGTGCTACAAATCCACTGGAGACATTCCTTTTCATCTCTGAGTTCACGGAAGGCTAACCCTAAGTGGATTTGCCCCTCAATGGGATTTTCCCATGTAAAATCAGCAAATCATTGGTAAGAGAAAGAAGAGGGTCTTAATATACATCCTCCATCTTGGGGAGGACAATCTCCAATTGGATTTTCCTAGATACTGTATTTTATAATGAGAGCTAGATCGTGAGGTTCAAAAAGTCAGTGCCCTTCTAAGTACACTGATTCACTACAAATCAACTGATTATGTTCAGTTTGCTCTCCAAATCCATGGAGACTCAACCAGGGGTGGGCTGCAAAAATTTTAGCAAGGGGTTCTCTGGCTGGTTGCTGGGTGGGCATAGCTATGGTGGGCATGGCCTAGTCGGCCTCCTGCTCCATGGCAGGGGGGGCATTTTCACCCTCCCCGGACTCCAGAGGCTTTCCTGGAGCCTCTGGAAGGCTGAAAACAACCTCGCCCAAGCTCTGGAAGCCCTCCAGAAGCCGGAAATGGGCCCATTTCTGGACTTCCTGAATTTCCGGGATACCCATTTTTCATCCTCCCCGAGCTTCCATGTGGGCACAAAACAGGACATGTGGAGACTGCTGGGAGGGGCAGGGTAGGGTGGGCAGGACCAGCCAGGAATGGGATTTGT
>JANHGC010001298.1:328272-339198 GCA_027560395.1 Boaedon fuliginosus | reverse complement strand
ATATATAGAACAATTTTCCTATTGACTTAGGTAGATTGCTTTGTCCTTCAGTTCAGCTGAACTCTATTTGCTTCTAGATTGAGGCAGATTCTTTGTGGCAGACACTGCCCCAAGACAGATTAAAGTTCCCTCTGCCCCACAGAAACTCATGTAGGAGTCTATGATCTCGGGAAAGCGTTTGTTTGTTTTTAATGTTGGCTGCTCCATCTTTAGAACCATTTTATCCCAAGAGTTTGTCGAGCAAGACTGAAGCCTTGTCAACAGACTGGTAAAGCAATCGGCCCTCTCCGGGCTGTGGTTGTATATATTTCTTGATAAAACAGACTGTATTGATAATTCTTTGATTCTAGTTTTTTTAAAAGAAGACCCAAGTTGCCTCCCAGCCTGCTCTCACTTACATACCTTTGCCCTTCCTAAGATAAGATATATGGAACAGATGCCACCTGCCTTAATGCTTCCTTCCAGTGACCTCTCTCTTTTTATGTGCTCTGAAACGGAAATTGCTTGCTTCGTGTCTTAAAGCATGACTTTTCCAGAGTGCTAACTTTGTGCCTTTATTATTGCTTAAATTCTACGTCATTTGCCCGAAGAGCCAGCACTGCCTTCCTGTAAATGTCCCTCTATTGCCAAAGTCACCCAGGGCTTTGAACCTCTTTTGCAATATATTTCTCCAAAAACAGGTGCTTGCCATGTAGCATGTTCTTCTCTGATTAGTTGTCTCTTGATTCTTTGTTACCATGTGTGAAGGGGTTATTATATCTTTCTATCTTTAAAAGAAAAAGTTCCCAGCAGTTTGAAATAAGTGCCTCCATTATGTATCCAATTAATAAACTAAAATAAAGGGAAATTCTGCTGGTGGAAGGTCTCTACCAATTTGTGGTGTTGGCTTTTTATGCATTTTTTAATTAGTTCTGAACACATCTTTTAGACAAAACCTATACGAGAATTCTCCTTTTAGGCAACTACACAATAGAAATTCTATCACTAAAGTTCTGGCAGCTTTCAAGAACAATGCAAAACTAACCGGGAGAGAATAAAGTAACCAATAAATTTGTCACTTGCAGAGTGTTATTTAGATCAAAGCAATAGAGGCAGAGAAGGAATCCCATTTCAAAAGACTTAAAGTGAGTTAAAAAGGCGTAGGATAGCTTTTCAACGCTAAGGGACATAAAACAGTGCCCTCATGTGGTCCATACAGTTGGAAAAAGATAAAAAACCTTTTTAATGGCCTTTAAAGATAACTATCCTGTATTTTTATTATTAAGAGCCTTATTAATATTAATAGTGCAACGGGAGGCCCGGGAGCTACACAACAGGCCCAGATAGACTCCTGCTTTGAAAGCCTTAAACCGAGTTGAAAAGGGCTACCATGGCCTCAACGCTAAGCCTAAGGGATAGGAAATAGTGCCATCATGTGGGTCAAAGCAAGTACTTGAGTCTTTGCAGAGTCCGGCTTGCAATTTGCTAATTTCCCCAGTCACAGCTGCATTCCCTGATCTAGCAGTTGTGAGCCAGGCAGAAGGGTGGGACCAGTCCTATAAAGGCCTGCTGGCTGAAAGCTTCAGCTTTTGGGGAAAAGCAGTGGAGTAAGGCGGATGTCCTCCCTGTGGATGGGTGCTCTTCCCCGCTTGATGTTAAGAAGGAACACACAGAAAGATATAAGTTGCCCTTGAGGAATTTGGGTGTTAGGGGCTGTTTTCACGGAGTGTTTAGGCATTTCATTTTAGAAAGCTGGGGAGTTTGGGAGCTAAGGAGAAGGCCGCAATGGGAGATGCAGGGGGAGGTTGAACTCTGCCAGTGAACAGAAAAGGCACGTCAGGGACGGACACTTGCCCATCTCTCGCTAAAGTTTATAGTCTTGGTGGGAGATAGCAGGTTGAACCTGTTCGAAGTATTGCTTTCCATGGCCATAACTGTCTGGTGGTCTTTGGGAAAGTGCCTTTTCTGGCCCGGCCCCGGGCTGTGGAGCAGAATCCGCATGTGATGCTAGTGGCCCCTCACTTAAATGCTCATCAGGTATTTAAGAACAAGGTAAGAATCCATCTCTTGCTGAGATTTTAATTTCTGAATTATTATTTAATTTTAAGAACAATTTTAATTCTGTTAATGTTGCTATAATGACATTTAATAATTTTGAGGTGCCCTGATGGTAGAAGAAACAAAAGCTGGCTAGATATAAAATAATTTCCCCAATGTAAAATTAGAATTAACTATATAGATTGCACTTTAAATCTTAGTGTACTAAATTAAACTATAGCAATAAATATAGCTGTAACTTTGAAAATCACTTTAACAATAATTGCTGGACTCAATTTAGCCATAACAGAGCAGGCCTCCAACTCCAGAACTTTGGATCTTTAAATCATCAAGGCCCTTAGTTTGTTTAAAAACAATACCAAATGTAAATGAAAGCAACATTGAGCGATTGAAATTAGTTCCAATGAAGAGTCCTGAAAAGTTGAAGCTCAGTCAAAGAGATGCACCATCACCCTGTTCTTAAACCTTCCCAGAGTCTGGCCAAGAGCCGCTCTCCAGGGTCCTGTTGCACTGGTAGCTGTGCAGAGAAGGCTCTTTCCCATGGGACAGCATGCTTTAGTTCCAGCCACGGGGAAGGTTCAGAAAGGACCCATGGGACCATCTAAGCAGTAGCGGAATCCAAAAGAGAGAGGGGGAGGTAGACTGGGTAGCTTTGCAGAGGAAGCACAGGACAGTTCCAATATTGTATAACACCTGTGTCTCCCAATTTCTAAACCCGGACTGCTGGACTGATGCAGGTAGAGTCCTGCCGAGAAGACAATCTCACGAGAGAAGGAGGGGAGGAGGAGGGGGAGCCTCCGCTGTTGCTCCTGCTTGTCCCTTTCCAAGATGGATTTCCAAAGAAACAGCCCCAAGGAAAGCTCTCCAGCTTGGCTCAGCCTCAGCTTTCAGTGAGATAAAGAGACGCAGACACAGAGAGAGAGAGAGAGAGAGAGAGAGAGAGAGAGAGAGCATGTGTGCGTGACATAAACACACACACAGAGATAAACACAGGTAAAATGAAGGAAGGATGGTAAAATCAGGAGGGGGCAAAGAAGGAAAGTGAAATTAGGAGGGGGAAGGAAGATGAAATCAGGAGGGAGGGAGGAAGGAAGGAAAATCAGGAGGTGGGAAGGAAGGGAAAATCAGAGGAGGGGGAAGCAAGGAAGAAGGTAAAACCAGGAGGGGGGAAGGAAGGTGAAATCCATGGGGCAAGGAAGGAAGGTGAAATCAGAGTGGGGGGAAGGAAGGGTTAGGGAGAGGCATGCTGGATTTGTACTGGTGGTCCCTGGGATTTAAAATTATGAATTTGGTGGTCTCTGAGGTTGAAAATGTTGGGGACCTCTGGTTTAGAGCATATATGACCTCAAGGCTGCACATATCCCCACCCAATTTATTTTTGTACATTCCGGAATTCTTCTAACAAAATTTGTGAAAATTGATGGCATTGTTTGAAGTAAGAAAAAAAATACCACTGTATATTTAAATCTGCAAGTGTAGATTTAAAAATCAACTCAACATACCCTGTTTCCCTGAAAATATGACCTCCCCTGAAAGATCTAGCTTGATTTTTAAACGTGCACCCAATATACGTGCACCCCTAACTAATAGGTTAGACAGTGGATGACATCCCCCCAAAATAAAACCTGGTGCCTTTTTTGGTGGCAAAAAATGTAAGACAGGGTCTTATTTTCGGGGAGACACGGTATTTGGCAGCTGGAGAAATGATACATGGGTTCTTGAGTAGATGGCAGGAGGCATGGCCCTGCTCCATAGCAGTGGTTCACAGCTTCTGTTAGCCTGAGGACCACACCAGGCTTCGTGTGGCCCGTAGAGAGAGCCCCATGCCAAAAATGGGTGGAGCCAGATCCATCTGGGGAGGGCCTTCAGGCATTTTAAGAGATGGAGGCCTTAAATGGCTGCAAAGCTTAAAGCTCTGCTTTCCGGCCTTATCTTGCTTTTTAAGAGCATCCATAAGTACTGCATGCTGTTTGCCTCAAGAGCATACATATGGAAATGCAGGATGGCAGCGGGCTTCCTGTATACATTCTGGAATGTTTGATATTGTAAGGCAGCCTGCCGGGCTCTTTTTACTGGCCTGTCCCCCAAAAAATCAACAATAAATAAGCACCTATAAGTCTACCAGTGTTGTTTTGGGGGCATATTGGAATATGTATGCTTCGAAAAATAAACAGCTCAGTGTTTATTTTTCATGCAAGGACTAATGGTAGAACTTAAAAGATATTGATCATGCCTGTTAACTAAAAAGATGCAGACCGTATCAGTCAACACAGCCAACAGATAAAGCCGGTGCGGGATACTGTGTGCTATTTTAAGCCTCTATTTTGCTTTTTTATCTGATACCACATCAGCTGTTTTGAAATGCCTTTGGGAAGACATTTTCATTTGCCCACATATATTCTGCTTTCTCTTCCAGCTAAAAGGCCTTTTTTTACCTTTGTGAAGAGAGAACGTAATGGTTTATTTAGCTTGATTTTCCTGCAGCACTGGTGTCTACTGCAGGACATAGGAATGTCCAAGGAGAAAGACTTAGCATAAAATCCAGAGGCATTGCATGGGCTTTTTTTTAAACAAATCCCTAGAGATGTGTTGGATTCTTCTGCACTTGCCACTCATACCAATTAAATGAACAAGCTGTACAGAAAACGGGTATCTTTTTAAAGCTGACTGAATCATGAGTGATGTTACTCATCAAAGCTCTGTGTTTTTTTTTTCTTTTTCTCAGCTTGGTAAAGGAGCAGTGTGAACAATCTCACTGTTTTACATGCCGAGGAAAATGTTATTTTTGTGCGTGTGCGTGTGTGTATCAAATATGCTTGGTTATAATAAATGGCTGTTTATCTTGATACGTGTTTGAAAAAAAAACCACTCTTCTTTTCTTTTAAAGGCTAATAACACTAGAAGAAACCCCGGAAGTCCTTGAAACCTAATTTCTGGAGTGCACACAAGAGACCATCAAAATGTCAGGAGCTTCTGTAAAAGTAGCTGTTCGGGTCCGACCTTTTAATTCCCGGGAGACGGGCAAAGAGTCCAAATGCATCATCCAGATGCAAGGAAACTCAACCAGTAAGTCAAGCTTAATTTTCTAATAGAGTGGCTGCTTTCCTTTCTGGGACTCAATAAATGGTTGGTATTGCATAGATAGATAAATGCCATTGACAATCATTCAAAACAATCATTCTTTTTTTTTGTAGCAGTCTTGTATTTTTCCTTTGTGTGTGTGTTGTGTGTGTGTTGCTCTGGAAGGATTGCATCTTACCTGGCAGGATTTTTACTGATGTGTGATCATCTAGAAATGAGTGGAAAACAATGTACACTTCCTTGTACATTAGCAAGGCTCCTTGGCCACCTCGCGCAAGTTCCTTTTTGGAAGTAGCAGGATGACGCGCACGCGAGGTATTCTGGGGAATGAAATTTGCTGGCCTGGGCATTTTTGATGCTATTTTGTAGCTGGTAAGGCTAGCGTCCAGGATGTCCTTCTGTTCTTTTTTTGCCATCTGCCAGTTGAAAGCCTAGGCTTGATGGGACCCTGTAGGTCAGAAATAGGAAATCTGTGTCACTGTGGATGTATTTTTGTTTTGTTTTAAATCTCAGGAAAGCTAGAGGAAGTGTGTTCCCAACCAATTGCTTAGCCTTATATTCTTTAAGGATAAACAATTTTCAGTTCTCCAGATGTTTCCAAACTACAACTCATAAGACCTTTGGCCATTTACTACACTGACTGGAACAATGGAAAATTGTAATTTACCCAGAGGGCTGCAGGTCCCTGTGTTTCATTCATATAAAGACCACTATAGTGAGGGACAGTCCACTGTCTTAGCTGGGAGTTAGTTTTACAGTCAAACTGCTTTTAATATCAAGATGTTTCCAATCATGTTTCTTATAATTTAGTCCTATGTCTGGTCTGAGAGAGAGAAAAAAATCTTTGACATCTTCAATCTGATAGAAGTCTAAGAGTGTCCAGCCTGTGTTTTCTCTTCTCTAAGCCTGTAACTTCCTTCACAGAATTGTTGTTGTGTTACAAGTGGCTCTCTTTGTTTTTTCCCATCCTTAAAAGTTTGTCTGCTGGTTTTGTATCAGATGCTTCCTGCTTCGTATAAGGTTTTAAAGTTGGGGCTATTGATGTCAGCATAGTCTCTTCGGTAACGAGAATGCAAGGAACCAACTTTAAAAAGAAAAAGAACAAAAGCCACATTTGTTTTTTTAGCTGAGAAAAGCTTCCTTTGCATCTTTCTCTCGGATCTGGTTTTTTTTTTTTTTTCTGTTTTGATCTGCAGCTTTTTTTCCCCTGGATGTCTCCAGACAGACAAAAGGGAAACCGAAATGGCAGGTGGTCAGACTTACTTGGATCATTAATAACTGTGGGAAAACAGCCTCGGAGACCCCCTTAAGACTTGCAGCCGGGAGCCTCTTGAGTGGGTTGTTAGGTGGGAAACATGCCAGGAATGTACAGAAAGGGGGCGTTACAGGGGGAAAAAGGCCCTCTTAAATGCAAATGGTGGAAAGGAAAATAGGAGAGTTTGCAGGGATGTTTGAGCCACCTTCACAGGCACCATTTGTGGCTTTGAAGACTCTCTTAAAAAGAAAAGGTTTTGTGATGTTCCCACAGAGTGGAATTGGGTGGGATGACGTAGAAATGGCTTCTGCTTTAAATAATGTTTGGATAAGAACTTTTAAAATCCCTTGTATGTGAATGCTATCAGATCCTTGGATTGCCGTATCAGATCCCTAAACAAATCAGGCAAAGAATGCAGGGCAGTCGAGAATTCTAGTGAAAGGTTGTTAGATTATTAGCCAATGGGAAAGCAGAAGTAGCTTGATTTCATCTTGCACACTTACGCAGCTGCCTGATAGCATGAATGGAGGCTTTTCCAGGCTCCTGAAGTGTTTAGCAATATATGGGCCACGGGCTAAAATTCAGCAAGGAGTCAGGATCCTTCATCTTAAAATTATAGCAAGCATTGACTTTGAACAGGAAAGGAAGTTGCCTCTTCTGACAAATAACCTTGGATTTAACCAATTGGGGGTTGTCTTGATTTTCCTTGTTTGTGGGGGGCAACTTGAAAGAACTCATCTGTATGACATCTGTCCTACGATCGATCCATCATTGGAAACTTGCAGAGGATATTGAGGTGCAGACCTGCTACACTCTTTCCCTGCTCATGACAGTCATCTTCTTTTCATTTGATTTTGGTTTGTTTTTTTGTTATTACAGTGAAATCCTGCAGTCCAGATGAAATCACATGTTCTGACTGCATTAGGAAACCGGTATGTTGGCAGCAAGCCTAGTCTGCTTGTGGGGCACTCAGCGCTGATTGCAGATGTTACGCAGTTAAAAGATGCTGCTGGGGGGGGGGATTTAAGAAGTGAAGAGTGGGAGTGAGGTGGGGATTGCCTGTAGGAGAGACTCGGCCGTAGGATTGCAGATACTGATTTTGGAGCTGCCTGTTTGCAGGTTTATTCAAGCCACGATATAAAAATGATGTTGAGAGACTAGAAAAAGTGCAGAAAAGAGCAACAGAGAGGATTAGGGGACTGAGGGCTGAAACATACCAAGAACGCTTGCAGAAACTAGGTATGTCTAAGCTAACAATGAGAAGGAGGAGGGGTGACATGATAGCAGTCTTCCAATATCTGAGGGGCTGCCCCAAAGAAGAGGGGGTCAGCCTGTTTTCCAAAGCACCTGAAGGCAGGATGAGAAGCCACGGATGGAAATTAACAACCTCCTGACAGTGGGGACGATTAATCAGTGGAAGAATTCATCTCCAGAAGTTGTGAATGCTCCAACAATGGAGGCTTTCAAGAAGAGATTGGACAGCCACCTGCCTGGAATGTTACAGGGTCTCCTGCTTGAGCAACGGGTTGGACTAGAAGACCTCCAATCTCCCTTCCAGCTGTTATTCTGTTAAGGGGCGTTTTCCTCCTTGGCTGTCTCCTGAGACATTTGAAAAACCCAGTACGTTGAGAAAAGCAAAATAAGAGCCACGTCTGGGGACCATTTTCAGTTGCCCTGATGGGACAGGAGGATGCTCTTCAGAGTGACTTGCTGTAGTAGCCCATGCAAAGTCTGCAGGATTGGACTTGACTTTTATCTTCGGCTTCTGAGTTGTGAGACCAGCTTGGGTTAAACCCACTTGCCAAGCGTGATCGCCCCAAATCAGCGCAGGGCGAGTGTTTTTCTCTCTCTCCAGATTTCTGAAGGTGGCTCTTTGTTGCACTAAACTGTAATTTGATGGTCTGTTTGAACCAACACTTCCGTAGTGAGTTCCTTCACCAGTGCACATAAGTTGATGGGCCTTTTTCGTCTTCAGCCAGTATGCAGTTTTCCCCCAGTTGCGAGTTCCTTGTCTCTGTCCTTCTTGTTCAGTTTGGATCCAGAGGTACTTTTTGTTCTGTTCTTAAAGGCAGAAGAAGCCTCTGTACCTTAGATCTGATGTCACCTCTACCTTTTTCCGGTCAATTTCTTCTATTGGGAAGTGGATTTGCAATCCTCTTCGAAAAAGCAATCTAGAAGAGAGCTCTGGAATACAGGATCCTTTTATGACATCATTCTGGTGATTCAGCTCCCAGCTCTTTAATAATACACACACACACACACACACACACAAAACAAGTCCAGCCAATTGGAAAGGAATGTTATTCAGTCATATGACAGCAACTGAAATGCCACAATTACGCTTCCACTCCCAAGCAATTTGGCCGTGTGTTTCAAAATCGGTTTGCCTCCAATCCAGCAGTTGGAAGGAATGGCTAATTCCCCCAGAAACCCAGCTCACTGAATCATTCAGTTAATGTTTATATAAATTACAAAATATTTTCTCAGGTCAAGGGGCACAGGGTGACTCTCCCTCCACTTTGCTTTCTAATTGCTGTTTTGTTTATTGCTTCCCATGCTGATAATTAGTTGGACCCTTCATTTAATGGATTCTTTTTAAAAGTTCCATTAGTCGAAATAGCTGACGAAGCATTGAGCACCGTATTCTCAACGCTGGGCCTCCAACCCTGCCGTCCTTTTAAAGCTACAATGAATGGCGTTCAGTTGATGAATCTCATTGGCTTTTTAAAAAAAAATCAGTTTCAAAAATCCCCTCTCTTTTATATGGTAGAAACTTTCTTTGTATCTTGTCTTCGTGACTGCTGAATTAACTTGAACAAATTAAAGCAATGAGATTGGAGTGTGCCCATCCTCTTTGTCTCATGTTTGAAGCAACGTGTCTTGAATGATGTAGTTGCTGTTTTGAACAGATCATGGGTTTTTTTGGGGAAGTCTAGCAGATAACTTGAGCTCTGGAAATCTTTGTGATTTCAATTCTTCCACGAATTTAATAGATATCATTTATAATATATTTATAATTCATAATTAATTTAATTCATGGATATATTTAATCTCCATGGATTTAACATGAGTCGTTGGTAAAAGCCACCTCAACTGAAAAGGGCTCGGTAGAACTTTTGATTTGTTGGTTTGTCTGAAATCTTACTAATGGGAGCCAATAAAATACCCACATGGACCTGACACAAAGCGGCTTGCTCTCTTAAGGCCATCGGGGGTGCCGCTGATTAAAATGGCTATCTGGCAACCAGCCTTACGTAGCCATTCAGTTGGCTTCCGAGTTATAGGCTTCCCGAAACGGTCCTGCAATAATGAATCTCGGCAGTAGGAAGATTATTACCGGACCAGAGGATTCTTCACATCACCTAATTATTCAAAAACAGCACTTTTTTTGTCTAGAAACGGAGTAAAAAAAAATTAAGGCTCTTGGGAGATAGTGGTCAAATGTGGCATGAAAGGGAATCGTTAGCCCTTTTTCCACACCCTCTTCTGTTCTCATCACTCTCCGCCTTCCGGAGGGCAAACCCTGGGAGGGAAAAACCTCTTCCAGGCACAGCCTGGACTCTTCGTGCCTCTTCAGCTGCTGATACGCGAGACGTAATTTTACACTGGGTTGTGTGCGCCTGCATATTTGTATATTATCTTTTTGACAGAATTGTGCCTGCAGCAAGCCACCAAACAGTCAGGAATACAGTAAATAGAACAGCAGTTTAATGATCAGGATATAACAGCAACACAGTAAACGAAACTAAAAATCATACCAGCACCAGTTATTCATTCATTCATTCATGCATTCATGCATTCATCCTTCAAGTTGAGCCTGAGTTATTTATTTATTATTAGTTGCCCCCTCCTTTTTTTCCAGGTGTGTATGCAGTACTCCTTCCTCTTAACTTTTCCCCACTTACTGTGATAAGCAGGGCTGGGAGAGTGATTGGGTCAAAGTCGTTCTCTAAAGGTGGACTTGAATTTGGGTCTCTTTAACACCTTCTCCACCTCACCCCACCAGTTCTAGAGAGATCCTTGTAAATTTGCTTGCTAATAATACAGAAACAGCTTGCCATTTTTCTCTTGCAATTTGTTATCGACTTCCCAGTCTAGCCTGCAGTCCTGCTATTCCCTGGAATCTCAGGCCCAGGCAAGATCAGTTCAGGATATTACCTATTATTTTTCTGTTTTGTTTCCCCCCCCCTGGCGTGTGGGAAAATTGAACGGAGCAAAAACGGAAGCTCTGGCTAAAAGCCTTTTGCAATTTCTAAAGTTTGCGTTATCTTAAAAACCTGGAAGCTGATTGAAGGCAGTTGCGCAAAGCTCCATTGAAAACTTTTAATTCGAGGCGTCAAGATGTGAACTTTGGCATTCTATTCTTCTCGTCTTTCGGAGCAGAATAAAACATTGCTGCATTTTTGAGTAGGCAGCTGCGAGAAGCTGCTAGTGGATAATGTTGACCTGGTTTCCAACCAAGGATAATCGTTCGATTGTGAGTCCGTTTTGGACGCATTCTCTTCCTTGTTTAACGCTTAATTTTTTTCCTATGAAAATGGGTTTTATTTCTC
>JANHGC010001294.1:168767-179351 GCA_027560395.1 Boaedon fuliginosus | reverse complement strand
GGGAGAGGATACCGTGATGCAGACGGATGAGATATTGAATTCGATATAGCAAATTTCATCGGCGCTCCTTAGTCATTTCTGCAGTTGGGGGGAAAAAAATGGAAAGGCTGCCAAGCTGAGTATTTAGGAGAAGAGAAAATATAAATGGGCTTTCTAGGCAGAGGAGAAGCAACGCGTTATCATACTGAATTCCAGTTGTAGCCTGCACCTGTGTTTTTGTCAAGTTGCAGTTTCATCCTGATGTAGGTTTGGCTTAGGCTGATAACAAGCAGTCAAGGGGTATGACGCATCTCTTGAACCCGACAATGCATTGTCAGTTTTGTTAAGGATCTTAGTATAACGTCTTCCCCAAGGGGTCTAAAGGGGGTCTACATTTTCATCCTCTTCTGCTTTGGTTAACTATGAGAGATCTCTATAGTCCTTCTTCAGACGGTTGCTATGAATGTCTACATCCCAACTGGGGCCAGTTGGACTTGAAGGCCTTATGAAATCTCTCTCCTGGAATTTCCTCCTACTTGTGGTGTGCAGAGGTTCAAATGCAGTTATTGCAGGCAAACTCTGCCCACGGTCAGGAGTTCAATCCTGACCGGCTCATGGTTGACTCATCCTTCCATCCTTCCAAGGTCGGTAAAATGAGGACCCAGATTGTTGGACGCAATTTGCTGATTCTGTAAACCGCTTAGAGAGATACCCCAGTCTAAGTGCTTTTGCTAATCAAATTACACTGATTTTGTATCAGCAGCACAATGGTTCCAATTCATTTCCAGTGCCAAATCAATCCCCAAATAGTTCGGGATTAGTATATCTTAAGAGCATCTCCTTCTGCATGGATCTCTCCATCATCATCAAAGACCTTCCTGAACATCTTTCCACAAAGGGAGTTGGCAGTATTGCGAGACAAGATTTTCTAAAGGGCAGATTCTATTAGCAAATTCTCAAGAGTAGTCAAGCTGATCCTTTATTATGTTCTTACGGTATAGCAATTAGAACTCTTTGTCCCCAAACTTTGGACAATGATATTTTGTTGGTATTTTATCTTTTTATCCCTATAGTATTGAATTGTGTTTTGTGGTTGCTATTGCTGTTGCTGAAAATTCATTTGGCATATCGTTTGGAAAATAAGAGGTAGCAAATAAATGTTTTCTACAAATACAGCAAGCTATACATTTGGTTTCACGCTAGTCAGCAAAATGTTTTGAATAAGCAGAACTGCTTGATCTGAAGCACTCTGGCACTGATTGACTCTGTTATCCTCCAAAGACACAAAAGCAGAACTTCTGTACCGGCACAGCAAGCTGCTTCAACCCTAATTACTTCCCTCTCCCCTCAGCTGTCAACCTGTAGATTTATTCCTCTATTCCAATTGCAGCTTTATGGTTGCTGCCTCAAATCTTTATTCTGTCTCCCTGTTCTTCAATGTACCACTCCATCCTTGTATTCCTAATATCTGACTTCAGCCTTAGAAAGATGACTGGCAATTATCATAGATGAATATTTCATGAAAATGCAGTGCCGAAGGCAATGCAAATGCCAATGTCCTATTTGGGAAGATCCTCAAATATATAGAAGATGTTTGTTTGTTTGTTTGTTTGTTTATTTTCAATTTATACCCCGCCTCTCTTCCCTGATCAAGGAGAACGCGAGGTGGCTTACAATAATAAAATACATTTATACTTGGATATTTGGTCTGTAAGATGGGCGAGGGGGGGGAGCCCAGAAATTTCTGCTTTAAACATTTTATTTCCCAGAAGCAGTACTTGCAGTTATGAACCTGCATCAGGTCTTCCCACTTTGGCCATTTTTTGGGTGCAGAACAGTGATATTCACTTTGTCTTGAACCTTTTGGAATTTCTCTACATTTTTTATACCCAAAGGGCCCTTTACCTCCTGAAAATCTTCTAGGTAAGCAAATCAGGGAGCATCACATGAACCATTGAAACTTTACTTCATTCTTCTTCTTTATTTCCTCTTTGACTGCTTCAGGTGTCGAGTGAGGTAAAAGAAAGTTCTGGTTCTTGCTTTTCTGAAGGCCTCAACCATTGTTATGTGATGCTGTTGTAGTGTGTCTTTGATGTTGTCTCTTCATCTTCTTCTGGGTCTGCCTCATTTTCTCTGACCTTCTCCTTTTTTTGTATATGCCTTGTATGGTATGGAATCCCAAGACATGATTATAGGACAATAACGGCAATAACTTGAAAGCCTAACAGGATCTCCCTTCCCCAATACCTAAGAGGGGGAAAATTTGAAATCCTTTCTCATCTTGTTCAGGCTTAGGTTGTATTTTATGAAATCTCTCTTGCATTTCCTCATAAGTGTTTCTGTATACTCTTGTAAAGGTAAAAGAGAATGGCCTTGAATGAAAGGACCGGACAGGGAGACATTTCCAGGACAACAATTAGATCAGTGGTGGTTAACCTTTTTGGTACTGAGTGCTGAAATAGGAACGTGTGTGCGCCGAAAAGGCACCAAGTGCCAAAACTTCTGACTTCTAATGCACATGCACACATGGAGACCAGCTGGCCAGCCAGTTTCCAACGTACAGAGGTGGGGGAAGCTTATTTAGACTTGCAAGATTCTGCTATAATACTAGCTGTTAGGCTAAAAGTAGTACTGATCTATATGGTATTGGTTTCTTAGGCTGGTACATGTTGTAGAACTGAGATCACTTCAAGAGGTTTTCTACAACACTCCATCTTCCATTTTTCTCTTATATGTTGGTGGATTCCGATTTGGATTATTTATCCAATCTCATTGACTTAAGCCTTTATCCTCTGAGTCTCTTCATGCCAAAGAGTTCTAGTATCTGGCCCTTAGATTATGGGATCACTTCCCTCTGGGTCCTCTTTGGACAAATTATTTATGTGATTTATATAGCCACACAAGTGACTCTGGGCAGCTTAGAAGATTAAAACAAACAAACCCACTAAACATAAATCCCTACTGCCCAAGGATAAACTGTTAATCCCATTCACCATCAATAGAATCAAAGCTCACCAACTCCCTCACTCAAGTGCCTGGAGAAGTCTTCAGGGCCTTGCAAAAGAATAACACGATTGGTGTCATCTGAATTTAGGTGTGGAGGGGAGTATTTAACATATGTAAGAATTTTAAAACAGTTAGTCTTCTTTAATAATCTAAACAATGCAGTTAAAAAACAAACTGGGGTAGATGCAAGCATTTTGTATTGACTCATCAGTACCAAACTTACAATAATATGGTTAAAAGCAGCATAGAACATAGGGTCTAGCGAGAGCGTTAGTTAAACAGGTGGCGTATGCAGAAAACCAGCCCATGACAAACCTTACATCCACAAAAGGCGTAGATTGACATACAGTTGTTTCTGTATATATGAAGGAAGCTTCAATCGATTGATGGCTACTGCTTTGGCAAAATGCAGAAAATGAAAGTTCCTGTGCTGTAGCAAAACTTTGAACACAGTGTTTGAATCAACTTGGTGATCTGTAGCTAGTATATGTCTTACGATAACAGAAGAAGGCATTTTGTGGCCATGGTTTGCTGTTGGATTACTCGGTAGTATCTGAACCCATTTTGGAAAGTGTTCCTTCATTCTGAAAGCCAGGCACCTATCAGTTCTGCCAATGTAATTGTCTCCTCAATTACAATCAAATTGGTAAATACAATGGCCTTTGGTGCTAATAGGTTGTGCTTCCTTGATTGACAGTAGCGGTAGCATCTGGGTTTGATGCAGTACATAAAATTTGGCCATACTGAATGTTGTTTCAATTAAGGTGTTTAAATGTCAGGTCATCAGGCATGCTATTTGATCCCCCTTAAATTGCAGCTCAATAAATACTTCCTTTTAACTGTCAAATGAAACTATTGGTTTTGTGTCTCTTGTTTTACTGTGCCTGTTGATGAAGCGGCTTGGATAACCATTTGAACAAAGAATTGAAAATTCCAGTTCTTCTTTTAAACAGCCCTTAGTGCATATTCAATGTCTGTATCAGTGCATGGTTATGCTTGATTGGTGTGAAGTTTGAAAAGTTCAAATGCTGGCCAGACCATATTGACTTCCTATACACCATTCTTTTGACGGAACCATCACTCCTTTGGATGATCAGTATATCCAGGAAGGGATATGTAAGAATTGTGTAAAAACATATATATTTCATCTGAGAGTGCAGAAAATGGTGAATGCATTTTGAGCCATACTGTAAGTCTGATCATTAATTATCAGACAATATGTAAATTTTAGAAGTTAAATTGAATTGTTTCACTGACAATTTGGGGCAATATGCTGCTGCATCTGTCTTAAATGGTTTTGCTATTTTAATTGCTATAAATTAGTTTTTTACTATGTTGTCCTGTTTTTGTGATGCTATTACAATATGTGAAGATTTATAAATACCTGTTGTCTTTTCTATTCCAAT
Source organism: Boaedon fuliginosus (assembly GCA_027560395.1). Lineage (NCBI taxonomy): Eukaryota > Metazoa > Chordata > Lepidosauria > Squamata > Lamprophiidae > Boaedon > Boaedon fuliginosus. The sequence continues at coordinate 174,960 of JANHGC010001294.1, read as the reverse complement.
ATCATAACCGTATTTTGAATTATTGCTCCTTATGCATCTTATTGAATAGTACGTTATAAAAATCATGATGATAAGGAAGATGATAATGATGAAATCCCACTTCAGAATGCAAGTGGGGTTTCATATAAAATCAATGCTTCCCCAACCTATCGATCCATCCATCCATCCATCCATCCATCCATCATCTCTTTACCTATGAAAACCAGAGGGAAATCTTACAAGCTTATTTTCTAGTTCTGTGAATGAGACATGTATTAGAGGGAGCATGACACCATGTATTTGATTTGATTTATTTGATTTAAACCCCACCTCATTTCCCCGGTCAAATCCCCGGTATGCTCTACCTTCATTATGAAATGATAAATGATAAATCCAAGCAAAAGACTTACCACCTCCTCTTCTGTTTGAGAAGTAGGCCATGACATTCTTGATAAAATTATTTGTAGAGACATACTGAAAGGTACAAATAGCTGGTTCATCTTTGTTTCTAGTCGTGCTAATTATTTTTTAATGAGGACACTATTGATTAAATAGAAAGAAGAGAAATTTGGCAGAAGAGTTTAAGGATAGGTTTCTATCAAATTGTCTCTCTAAATGGAGACTGACTAACCTAAGAAAGGATGATAGAGAAAATAAAAACCTGTGTAGTAATGCATTAAAAATCAGAAATGAAGACAAGTAGTTCAGTCTGGGAAGTTTATATTTCTCCTTGAAAACAATTGAATGTAGTTGAAATACATTTGCAGTATATTACCTTGCAACAGTACCTGAAGAAGAGAATGAGGATTGGAACAGGAGGAGCCACACTTAAATACATAAGGGAAGACGCAAGCAAAGGATGAAGGGCAAGCAAAGGATGAATTACAACAGAAGCTGACAGAACAAAGGACCAAGCCTAGTGAATAAAAGAGACAATTTAAAAAAAAATGAATGTAAAACTCAGGAGCTGTGGAGAGACCTTGGAAGAAGTTACAAAGGAGTTGAATGGTCCTGTGGAAGAGGATACCTGGAGAGACCAGGTACCTAAAGGTTAGAGAGAATATATCTGAGATTTGCAAGATGAGAATAATAACTGAAATGGCAGTTGATGATTCACAGCTATAGGAAAAAAAATATATGTGAGTAGGAGAATGATTGACTTTAGATGTGGTATCAACAGCAATTTTTGATTTCTGGAATGATGGTCTGAATTATCAGGATGATGGATTTCTGACACAAGATAGGATTAAGCTAGGACAATTTAAACAGTGCTGAGCTGCTGCTGACAAAGAGGAATTTGAACCACATCCTTTAAAGCAAGGACACAGTTTGCTGATAATATAAGAAAATTTTCATATATTACCTTTGAGAAATCCTAGAGAATTAGTGAAGTGACAGATGAAGTTTAACTCATTATTTCTTCTTCACCGTTACTCAGTAAGCCCAGGAAAAGTACAGCTCCTTTAATATTGAGAATTCTACCACAATTCCATAGGGAAAATTCTGAAGGAAAACTACTTGTAGTTTGACAACAGTTCACAACAGCTTCAGTTCTAACTGATCTCATTCATTAAATCAGTATTTTGCTCTTATGTTCAAGAAGTACGATTCCATACCATTTTTTTCCTCTGTTAAGAAATAAGCAGTGCCCTGCTGGATTTAATGTCTACCTATCTAGTCCAGCAGTCACAGTAGCCAAATGCACAAGGAAACCCACTATTCTCCCAATAGATGGACTTTAGAAGCAACCATATTGTCTTTAAGGCTAATAGCCATTAATCCCCATGATTTCCATGGATTGGTCCACCTCTTTTTTGAAGACACCCAGCTGGTAGCCAGCACCACAACTCATAGTAGCAAATTCCATTATTTGATAATGCATTGTGTCAATTTTTTTTCCTGTCCTGATTCTTCAACGATTCAATTCCAGGAGGTAACCTTTAGATCGAGTATTTGGGGAATGGTTATATAGTTTCTCCTTGCCACTTTATCCACATCACCATAATTTTGTGCATGTCAATCACATCCTTCTCATTCATCTCTTTCCAAGATTAAAAATTCCAAAACATTACAACCTTTCTTTGATCTTCTTAATTTCCTTTCTCAGAACCTTCTCTAGTTTCTCTACATCCGTGATGGCAAATCTATGGCATGGGGGCCAGAAGTGCAGAGCCATCTCTCCAGGCATACCAGCCATCACTCGTTGCTCTTCTAGGTTCCAGTATGTGCATGCCAGGTGGTCTTCGGGCACACAGGACTGCTGGAAGCCAGCAGAGCAGCTCCCTGGCGCACATGTGTGCACTGGGAAACTGAGCTTCCAGTTTCTGGCACATGGATATGTGCCAGCCAGCTGGTCTTTCAGTTTCTGGTGCGCATGCACCCATGAAGACCAGCTGGCCAGTGCACATGTGCACACCAGAAACTGGAAGTTCAGCTTCCCAGTGAAGCTGCTGTTCCAGTTTCTGGTGCTTCCATGTGTACACATCAGGGAGCTGCTCCTCGGCAATGAATGCCAAAAGGGTTTGCCAACACTGCTCTACATCCCTTTCAAGGTACAGCAACCACAACTGCACACAATATTCCAGGTGCCAATTTGATCTAGTGATTAAGGAACCAGTCTAGAAACCTGGAGACTGTGAGTTGTAGTCCTTCCTTAACCATGAAAGCCAGCTGGATGATTTGGGGCTGTGTCAATTCACCTTGCAGAGTTGTTATTGTGGGGAAAATAGGAGGAGGAAGTATTTGCAGCCTTGAATTATTAATAAAAATAATAAAGGTGGGATAAAAATAAGTACATAAAATTGAATTAAAAGTGGTTGCACCATTGATTTATATTAATCATTATGTTGGCATCTCTATTTCTAGTACTATGTTTTATTATCCCTAACAGGCTGCTGGCCTTTTTTACAGTGGATGTTCACCATGCGAACATCTTCATTGACTGTTTATTATTATTCCAACATGTCTTTCCTCATTAGGCATTGTGAGTTCTGACCCCCTTAGTTGTGTGAGTAGTTAGAAATTTTGACACTAATATGTGATTGTAGGTGGATTTGTTTTATCTTGTAATATTGTATTTTTATTGCTCTTAGCCGCCTCGAGTTCCCCTTGACCGGGGAAATGAGGCAGGGTATAAATCTAAATAAATAAATAATAAATAAATAAATATGTGTCATTTTACACCTGTCATGTTGAATGACATCTGTCATTTTGAAGCCCCTAAGGTGCAGAGATCCCATTGTTTCTAATTTTTATATGCATATTGGCCTTGTTTGTCAAGCCTAAAAAAAAAATGCCATCTGTATACAGGTGTCAATCCAACAACTTTGTTATTTTGGTTTTACATCATGATGTAATTTTACATTAAGATAGCAACATTAGCCTTGACAGTTTTTAAAAGCAAGCTTGCTGCTTGTTGCTTTAAGGGGTCATTCATAGATTTGGAAATACTTTTTTGTGAGTTGGCCAGCATGGCCCATCCCCTTTCTTGCTGACGTCTGATTCTATCGCACATCAGACTTTTCCCAGTGGAGCTGGAGAATGAGTTCAATGAAAGCTGTCTGCTTGCAGTCTTAAAGGGCTGCCGGCATTTGAATTACTATTTCCTCTGCTTCTGCTTGGCTCCGTTGGAGCTTTAAGCCAGGAACACTATCAGGAGGGATGGTGAGTGCATGGGATCATCTCACAGAGCAGGAGTGATCTATTAGTTTCTTTTCTATCAACAGCTTGAGAGGATCTACTGCACACTTTGAAAGAAGCTATGATCAGGGTCAGTTCTGCAAAGCAGGAATGAAGATCACCCCGGCTGAATAAAAGTTGTGGCTTCCTAGTCCGAGATAATGGTTTTGTCTGTCCCAGTGATTGCTCTGGGAGCTACATTGGGGACTGCTACTAGCCTCCTTGCCTTGTGTGGTCTTACCTGCTTCTGCAAATATAAGCGACCTGGGAAAGGATCCTCGGACAAGGAACGGGATCTGGAGACGGAAAATGCCAAACCTAGCGTGCTTCAGGCACTCCATCAGGTAAAGCAGTGCATTGATTTTGTTCTCCTCTTCTTTCAGAGATGCTGACGCTTAACAAGTGTAGATTTTAAGCAAGGTCACCTAGTGTATGGGATAATTTAAGATTTATAGCAATTGTCTGTGTTTGCAGAATTTCAGGGTGTAGCGTGACTTCTATACAAAGGAGGGGGGAAGGGGGCTCAGGTGGCATATGGCATTACAAAAGCAACAGCCAGACAGCTTTTGTTTTATGAAAGAGAAAGATGGAATAACAAAGATACAGTGACTTCACAGCCGGTCTGATAGCTGGACAGGGTATAATTGATGGAATACTGAATCTTGGATGCCAGATAGTAATAATGTCTGAACATTGCATAATTCTCATTGATTTATCTATAAACACCTATGTCTCTATGCTTTTGCAACACAGGAAAGTCTTGTGTGTAACTAGTGTGCTAAATTCTGGGCAAGTGTCAGGCACAGTAATATATGTTGGTTAAAAATTAAAGACAGACAATAACATCTAGTTTACAATAAACAGGTATTAATGAAAGATATTAAGACAGCTATGAAGAATATGATGTTATGGAATAATATACATTTCAATGTCCATAACACAGATTAGATGCAGTAGGTTCACCTTCTTGAATCATTTCAGGATTTGAACAATACAGCGTACAGAAAATTATCATACATAGGGTTCACAAGGGAGGGAGAGGGAAAATGACAAAATGTGTGTCATGATACAATCCTGCAGTTTACATAAGTAAAAGTGGAGTTTGCACTGTGACATCACCATGTAGCATCATCATTTTGATACTGGCTTGCTGTTAGCGTATCAATAATAGGTGAGAATGACAAAGACTAATTAGAGAAAGATTTCAATTGTATGAGATGAGGGTTCAAATTCCCTACTAGCCATTCATGGATATGGTCAAATAGTTTTCTGGGCCCATGATAAATTCTGATAAAGCATAATGTGTGTTATTTGCTTTTGCTTTGACATGATGGGGAAATCCGCACATTATAGCTAGTTCAATAAACTATGGTTAAAAATATTCTTGGTTAGAATGAATGCATCCATTCATTCCTAAGTTTAGCTATTTATCTGGAAAATGGTGAATCACTCTGTTCATTGGTTTTCTTTTAACAGATAAGTAGAATGTATGCAAAATTCAAGTTAGACATTAAAAGGAGTGAAGTTCAAAACCATTCTTTGTTATATTAAAAGTCATGAATAAATAAATAAAGTATAGATTCTGGGATTGTGCCTGCTTTATTGCTTGTGCAAAAAGTGTGTGACGGCTAATAGCTTTTATTTTGTGAGTTCTAGAGCTTCTCAGATTGATGGACTCCTAAATTTGAACCATTTTTTTCACATTGGGGAGAAATTGAGAACAGATTTTAATCCTTTTAGATGCTTAAGATACCCATTCCACTCCATAAAACTCTGGAAGGCCTCCTGCTACACTTTTGCCCCTTTTTGACCAATGGAAGATGCTGATCCTTGCTATCATTAATCAATAATTTAACTAATAAAATCAGATCTTGTTGCAGCAGAGAGAAAAAGTAATTTGATAATTGATCACTATACTCAACCCAAGTTTTTAAATTGCTTACAAATGTAACAATTTGTTCCTAGTTTTTCCCTTTAAAAATTGAACACACACAATTATGTTAGGATTTGCATGATGCAGCTGCTTTAATGATTTGCAGTCAGATGCTGCATTCACACTCCTGTTCCTTACCATTTTTCCCAGATTAAATCTAAATCATTGAGCAACCTACATGTGTATTTGTGTGAAGCTTTAATCCCACCACCACCACCAAATAGAGCATACATATTAGAATTCCATCCCATTCATGTTGGAAGCACCAAGAGACTTGCAGGTAGAAAGGATTAGTCAGTGATATCTCTGTTGCCTGGAAACACCTGGTTGGAGGTTCCTTTCATATCCCCATTAATGTGCCCAACGAAGTAGTACCTATTTATCTACTTGCGTTTGCACACTTTCAAACTTCAAATGCCAGGAGCTCATCCCATCACACAGCAGCACTCAGGTCTCAAACAAGGGCTTGCTTGGAATAGTGGAACAAGGAATATTGTCAGCCCAATATGCTTACCATGTGAGCCACCATGCTCTATCTATCTATCTATCTATCTATCTATCTATCTATCTATCTATCTATCTATCTATCATCTATCTATCTAT